>CAHIKZ030000347.1:2867500-2892500 GCA_903632075.3 Acanthosepion pharaonis
ATTTAAAACTCTATAGCTGTTTCACACTCACTATCCCATACAATCCCTCTGATTCGTAGTGCCTCACCTTTGCAAGCCTGAATTTTTCTTCTGTATGACTACCTAAATCGTAACGAACACGGATTCGGAGCTTACATAAAAAACGAGTTTCCTAGCTATAGTGTCACATTCGTCTTTGCTCTCAATCATCCCCAGGACGAAGGGAAAGCAATCTTCGATCAAATGTCTGAGAAGATTGATAATAACCTCATTCAATTCCACTCGGCCAGATATATCTGCAGTGACTTCAGTATCCATCATAAAGATGGGCTAGTCCACTCCAACAAACCAGATGTTGAAGGCAGATATTGCAGAGACTTCTCTATCGCCTATGAGCAAACACTATCAACGGAGAACGTACTCGGTTCACTGACACAACTGGATATCAGGCGAACCTCCTCGACCTCTTCCTAATCCTGCCCTGATAGATGCTTATCAAATGTCTACCTCCACTAAGCACGTCAGACAGTTACTTAATCATGTCCAAGACTGATGCCAAACCTAAGGCATATCTTGACATAACGTTCCATAGAAGGTTTTTTTCGCTATGCGAAGGCAGACTTGAACAGCTTTCTTACATGTTGGAAACTCCCTCTACTCAAATTCTTCAACATGCTGCTTCAGATTGCAGCCCTTGTATCTGATTGGACCCTTTCTAGAACGGAGAGGTGTATACCCCCAAAATTCCAGCAAAGCCAAATAGTCTACATAGGTTCACTCCTGAATGCTTTGCAGCCATAACTTTCCAAAACCATTACTTCAATATATATCACAAGGAGAGATGTACTTTGGACCTCATTGCATTCAGAATTGCCCATAATCGCTGCAAAAATGCTAGAAAACGTCAAGTGCAGCTATGCACGTGCAGTGCAAACCAAGGTTGAAAAGAAACAACTTGGATTCCATGACTGCTGGAAGATCACCAACTAAATCATCAATGGAGGTAAAACGGACATTACAATTGCCCACAATTATAAATGGCCCCGATGTCATATATTCATTGAGAGATATGGGGAATATCTTCGCCTCTAACTCAACGTTAGATGACAATGACCATCCCATCTTCAAGTTCCCACATCTCACCGAGATCGATCTTAGTAATATTACCATCACAGCACGAGAAATCTCCAAATTTATCAAAGCCTTGACTCTGGCCGAGAGAAAATTCTAGTATTTGCCCTTAAGAACATCGACTCGGAATTATCACCAATCCTAGCAAAGGAGTAGTCCTTCCCAAGCCCGTGGAATGTGTCAACTATATACCCGCTTTTCAAGAACCAGGGCGTGCGACCTCAACCCGCTTCCAGTACAGAAACATCAGTTTCCTCGTTATCAAGCTTTTTGAGGCTATAATCAATAAGAGGATCACCGAACACCTGAAAAAAGACAACCCCTTCAGCGACGAGCAGTATGCGGTTCGTTATAACTAACATCAATTAAAGAATCAGTGAATCTTATAACGATGAACACACCTCGAGTACGGTAGCATTAGATATCTGAAAGGCTTTCCCCAAGGTGTGGCACAAAAGCTTACTACACAAGCTCTCCAGTTATGGAATTCACGGAAGTGTCCTCTCGATCATGACATCTTTCCTAACAGGTAGATCCATGAAAGTAGTTATCCTGATTGATATTTTCCTCCAAATCAACTTGCTAACGCATTGTGATGAAGTAAACCATTCTGTGGGCAAAAGTGTTTTTGCCTACAGTCGTCCTGAAATTAACTGTCAATTACCAGTTGGTAAGGTGATATTTTAACTAAGGTTCGAAGGCCAAGGATGTTGACTGCGTTATTTTTTAGGACCACTCACCGATTAAAATTTATTGCAAGCAATTTCACCACCACGAAATTTTATCCGATAAGCTAGTATTTTTTAGATAAAATCTATCAGATTATATCATTATTCACGGTTCTACGAACATAGAATTTGTGGCGAATAGCTTGCCCTAACTTCATCTTAGTTTCCGCTTCTCAAAGACGGAAAATATTTACTGGAATATTTTATAGAAGTGAGTGCCGTCGAAGAAATATGACCATGTCATGCGGACAAATGTTGACATCCGAGAAGCCTAGACAGTTGTTAAAGGTCTCCGAGGAAACAATTGTTGCTCAAGGTATTTAAAACCATGAAAATCGGTTGCTGTTGAATATTTAAGTCTGCCTTTCATGGTAAAATTAACTTTATACTACAGGGTAACTGTCGCCACTACTTTTATTTATGTCGGCTATCGGAAATAGAAAATTATATTATATACGGTGACAGTACTTTCGGATCACTCTGTACTTTACAAACGTGGATATATCGACATAATGAGATTAAAGAATCGAGGTGATTGCTCCAGAAAACACTTTCCGGAAGGACTGGAACCACTATCTACACGGACAGAAGAAATATCTAACGCAAATTTGTAGAAACATTAAGAGAAGACAACTATAGTGGATAGATAAAAGCAGGAAGAACTGGGATTAATATATAGCAAGCATTCAAGAACGGCTTATCACCGTGAAACAATTAATAAATGAAAAGCAACCTATCCTACTAAACGCTTTGGACTGATGTAAAAGTATCAGCAGAGTTCGATATTAGGCTTGATCTGCGAACACCAAAATGTAGGTTGTATAATCTTCTCCCTTCAAACCTATTTCAGTTTAAGGATTATGAGAGAATTAACCGATTACTTAAAACATTGGACAATTATTTAAAAATTTATTTAAATTTTTAAACGCTAAATATTTCTTTATCAGTGTGCATAGAAGTAACACATCTTTCCACAATTATTTTTTTTTACAAACATAGAAATAAAATGAATACGGATAGGCAAGTGCAACATATGGCGAAAGGAGGCTTTATCTCTAGCCATGCAAGATACAGATGGTATACCATACTGAAAAAATAAGCAATTATGAAAACCGTGTACAGATTTGAATTTGGATCAAATTAGTGACGATATTGCTCGTTTATCTCACATTGATGTAATGGGCTAATCTGGTTGTTTTTTTAAAACTTAGTTTCTGTCAATATTTTTCTGTGCACAAAAGAAAGCTTTCTTTATAAATGCGTGTATATATATATATATATATATATATATATATATATATATATATATTTATATATATATATATATATATATATATATATATATTCATTCCTGTATCAAATCTTCCGTCGTGTAGAAAATCTACTTTATATACAGAGATTTCTATTGTGTAATATGCATATATGCCAGTATATGTATGTAGACATATATAAGACATTGAGATAGGGTTATTAAAATTCGTTTTTTTATAACAAATAAGACCCTTAAAGGTGGTGAAATGGGCAATTTAGAAAAGAACATTCAGAATTTTCAAAAAGGCTAAATAAAATCGCAGTTGACTAGATTACTTCAAAGCCAACTCTCTTTAATTCTATCGCCTTATTGTTCCAAAACGTTTCGCCCCGATCAAGAAATGAGTGGGTGGTGTTTGGACCCTAGAATCGGGAATTACGGCTCGAGAACTGATACGCTTTGCTTTAATGGCTGTTATTGTCTTGGCGCATGCTCACTGAAACATCATTGTTCCATTAGGAATACAGTCAGTTCCGACTCGTAATCTTCCATTAGAGTCATTAAAGTAATTCATGCCTGATTGGGTCGAAAGCTGTAGACTAAGCCAGATAGATAAGTATGACCGGCGGCCGTGGAAAATCGTCTGTTGGACGATGTGAAAGTCTGTTTGGATTCCGCTGACAATCATTATTTCATTCTGGTTGATTAAGGCGTGTGATTTTGCCTGCGTTCTTCGTTTCCAAATTCGGTTCTTATTCTATCCTTTTCCTTTTTCCTCTGTTTCAAACATAGCATCTTCCTTTTCTACTATATGCTCTCTGCCGGCAATTTTGCTACCATTTTCGTACATTGAACCGAACAAGGGTTCGCTCAACGCTTCTTATTGCGACGTCATTTATTGATGTTAAGGCATTTAAGGGAATAAGAAGTATGATTAAAATAAACTGGCTTTAGTCTTCATTAGCTCTTTGTTTATATTTCCAATCGTCTTACCTATGTATTCAACCATATTTTCTACGCAGTTTCATACATTATTTCACATTTTGTTCATTATAATTTATAACATTCCTATTTTAATTACGAATATTTTTGACTATTTCATGATTATTTTGTGATATTCCTTGTTCATTTACTGACTTCTTTCTTCTCAAAATGTGTTAATTATCTACTATATTTTGCGATTCATTTGCTTAAATATTTGAAGATATTGTTTTAAAATAATGTCTTACATTATTTTAATTTATTTTTAAACATAGAAATCATTATTTCATTTGAAGCATACGGAACAATATTTTGAATATAAAATTTAAACCATTAATAAATATTTTACTGATTTTTTCCTTTATTTACATGTATTTTTTACATGTAGCACTAGGATAAACGTGCCATTGAAGGTAGCGTAACTATGTACAGGATTTACATGTAGTTATGTATTTTATTCAAAATTATATCTTTCTACGGGTTATATATATATATATATATATATATATATATATATATATATATATATATACCATCAAATGTTCAATTGATTTAATAACTAATTAGTGAATATTTTAGCCCTTTCTGGCAGAATTTCTTCTAGCCTGAAAAAAAATATGTAAAATTATCGTAATTTTATCATTTCTATTACATATCCATATGCATATTTCAATAAATATAAAATCACATCACAATTCTTCATATAACTGTACGCTAGTGCGAAATATATTCTCCTGAGCATAAATCCATGAAATACGGCCATGCAATAATATAGATGTGTATAACATAGTCACGTTAATTACACGGGTACCATTGGTTTGTGTTACTCCGTGGTGCAAATCAGTGCAAAATACACTCACGGTTAGACCGCTGGTTCGTGAATTTGGTGACGTAGTAATAGTACGTTCACTGTCTGGGCCGGGCAGTGTGCCCTGACTCAGTTGAAACGAGATGAGCAAGAACTGAACTTCAATAAGGCATAGCCGATATATCTTTGGATATGGTTAGCGGAACGAGAAGAATATCGCCCGTGTAGATTAAATAAATGGTTCAGTTCGACATTCTTTGAAAGTTATCCAGATGGAAAATGACCTGAAGAAGGCCGGAAATAACAACAGCCGAAGTTTTGTGATAACAAGGAAAAGATGAAGAAAATTGTCCTCATGTAAATAACTCATCCCATAAAGTACACATAATTTGGATAGAAATATATGCATAGCAAAGTGATGGCTGAAGTTCACGAACGTAATATCGTAATCTATAATTAAATATGCATGTAATATATATTTATGTTATAATAAAATTTCGGAACTAAAACTTAGAATATATTTCCACACAGCAAGTTTTTAAATTTTCTACTTTTCCCACTTCTCTATTTTATTCAGAATTACAAATGTATTATTCTCGCACATCTCCCATATATATATATATATATATATATATATATATATATATATATATATGCAATATATATATATATATATATGCAAATGTAATGAGATCGAAAAGAATATAAATTCAAACGTTCATAACATTAATCTAAAAGAAAGCTCAATAGAAAATGTCGACCAATAGTTATTTATCATAAATTATTACATTCGAGGGAGGTTTTTCATGTTTGTTTTTTTTAACTCTATTTCTCTTTCGCTTTCCTTTTATTGATTTCTTGCACTTTTCTTCTTTCTGCTGTAACCTGCATATATTTTTCTTTTCCTTTTATGGAAATTTTTATATATTTATTCTTTTTCTTTTATGGAAATCCTTTTTATGCCTTCCTAAATTTTTAACAATGTGATGTTTAATAACTAGCATTTATGACCATTCTTTGTTCTCCACCTAACGAGATGCTTATAGTAGGCATCGAAACAAATATGCATCTTCGTAATGATTACTTTTTTGTTTCTATATAATCACTTATAACAGCCAAAAAATCGTTGACAAAAACTAAACTAAATGCACGTGAAGACCGAGTTAATTCGCCTGTAACTGTATTACAATAAGAATCCACTTTTCAAATCAATGAGTGATCTCATTGATAGAGCTTAATTTTCAAAAAAACTTACACAGAATAATGATACAGACAGAAGTGTGCGAAATTTACTTTGTTCAATGAATTTAAACTGTTTATTTTGAAAATTTACAATGAAATCAGCTTGAAACATTAACTCTTGCTCAAAACCCGAAAAGAAGCATCATCAATCATGCCGGCTATTAGATGGGTGAAGATTTGAGAACACCTGATACTAAAGGAGTGTAAAGCATTTTCCTTTTGGAAGGGGTTAGAGATAATTTATAATTGTTGGTACAGTATATAAATGTTGTTACTGATCATATGATTTATCAACTTGGTGGAGGAATATCATCCTGAAAATGAGTTGTAGCTGTTGCTAAGTCTGATTTCTTAAACGTTTCTTAAAAAGCATCGGGAAAAAAAGCTAAATGAACTTCACTATTAAGCACAATGTTCGTTCAAAGAAGATGGTAATTAAATAAAATTGAAGTTTATACATGCCCTCTGACTATCTGAATCATAATCACTATGAAGATTTCCCAAGAATTCCCTCCTTCATATTTCAGATGAGTATATATATATATATATATATATATATATATATATATATATATATATATTACAATAAACGTGCAATCAATTTACAAATACATGAATTATTCACACAAAACTAATGCAAAGGTTAATGATTTAAATGTGCGACTTTTGGTTAATAAGTGCGACATTACTGTAATTATTGAACAATATAGTTCATGCCACTTTGACAGTAAAATTTACCAGTAAAATAATTTGTTCATTACCATATTTGGTATAAACGCAAACACGTTAAAAAAAGAAATTTAAAATCAAACTCAGCGTTGCTTTGGCGCGTTCAAAAACGAATATCTCATTTTCAATAGCATTTCGGATACAATACACATATATTTTCGATGTCCTCTTATTACTAAGAGAAAAAAACAAGAACAACATCTATTATATACGTGAAGATGTCTGTAGGAACAGACGAAAGCTTGTAGTAAAAATAACAACTAATACGGCAGAAATTTATATAAACAAGGATCAATTCATTCATAAGGGATCTGGAGATTTTTGTGTACTATTTGAATTGTTTGCGAGATGGATGTCTCGCCATTTAAATCATTAACCTTTGCATTAGTTTTGTGTGAATAATTCATATATATATATATATATATATATTTTGAACAATAAGAAAATTAAAAATTAAAAATTAAAAAATTAAAAATTAAAATCATTAGACACACTGGGTTGTAGATTAATATTCTTTCGTTTTTTATTATTATTATTATTCCATTTAAATTCCTCGACTAGTTTCGACCGAAATGGCCATCATCGGGGTATGAAATATTTCTGCTTGCTGTTAGCAAGGAACTACAGAAATGAATGTCTTTTGTTGGAGAAAATGAACTTTTGTCTGTAGTTTTCATTTGTTTTTTTAATTTTTTATCTTTTTAACATGAATCTTTTAACATTCCTTGTGTTGGTCAAACAGTCTCTTTTTAAGTTGTTATTTGAGATAAGAACTGGATAAGATACATTTTATCCTGAATTCTCTGGTCAGTTTGACAGTTTTATTGGACCTGGTGAGGGGATGTGTCTCTGTTTAGTGTTTGTGTGTGTGTTATTTGGTTCTTAGGGAGTGAGTGAGTATGATATGTGTAAGCGTGTGCATTGCTGTAGGTGTGTGTTATCATTTGGCTCATTAGGGAGTGAGTGAGTATGGTGTGTGTACGTGTGTATAATCGTGTGGGTGAGTGTATAAGTGTGAGGCCTCCATTCCTCCTTAAGCATGTCTGTCTTGTGTGGGTGAGAAATGTGGGTAGGTTTTGATTTGATTGTTACCATTATATGTTGTTAAATTTGTGATTTAGCCCGGCTGGGTATTGTGTTTTTAGACGTTGTATCCACTTATTTTCATGGGACTCTAAAATTTTTCTAATGTTATCTGCTCTGAACTTTTCTATTCTCTCAATTATAGTGAATCTGGCATGGGTTTTGAAATCGTGTTTTTCTAAGCGGAAATGTTGTTCTACAGGTAATAACTGCTCATAGGGAGTCGATTTAATTCGCTTACGATAATTATTAATTCTGTAGTTAAAGGGCCATTCAGATTTTCCTACATATTGTTTCTGGCATAGTGTGCATTATAGGAGGTAAATTATGTTTTGACTTCTACAGTTAGAATCGTGGTAGATTTTGAAAGTAGATTTAGTGATTGAGCTAGTGAATGAATTCGTGTTTTTAATATGGTTGCAACATAAACTTCTTTTTTGTTGTTACATGGTTGGGAAAATCCTGTTGTTTTTGTTCTCAGTTTCTTACGGATTACCTTGTCCCCTGAAATGTGGTTACTACCTATGATTTCTTTTAGGTTCTTAGGTCTACGATATGCCAGAAGGCCGGGTTCCTTAAGCAGTTTTTTAGGTCTGGTTTGAGATGTAGTATTTCCCAGCGACGTTTGATTATTTGGGATAGTGGAGGCAGAGTGGGATTGAAAGTGGTTACTAGAGGGATGCGGCTAGATTTATTTTTTAATCTTGTATATTAGGGTGTCTTCTCTAGGTGTGGAAATTGCTTTATTTATTTGTTCCCTGATTAGGTGTTGTTTATAGCCACGTGTTGTGAATTGATGCTCCAGATTTTCAATGTGTTTATTTAATTCTTCATTGTTGGAACATATCCTTCTGAGTCTAAGTGCTTGTGAATAGGAAGGTTCGCTTTGAGGTGTTTAGGGTGGGAAGACTTAAAGTGTAGATAGTTGTGGGTGTCGGTGATTTTAGTGTGTAGTGTCGTTTGTAGTTTCTGTTTTCATCTATGTAAATGCGGGTGTCTAAAATGTTACTGATGTTGTGGATTTTTCATATTCAAACTTAATTGAGTCGTGCACTGTGTTTAGGGTCATAAGGAATTGGGTAAGTTTGTCATCACTACCCGTGTATACAAAGAATATATCATCGATATATCTTGCATAGAATACGCAGTCGCTACCAATGATTGGATAGATATGGGTCTCCTCAAATTTTCCCATGAATATTGTAGCATATGATGGAGCTGCAATGGTGCCCATGGCACAACCTCTTATTTGAAGGTAGTGTGCTCCATTGAAGTTGAAAGTATTCAATGTAAGGACATGCTCCATGAGTTTTATGATGACTTCTGTGGGGGGGTCCTGTTTTCTTCTTTTAGTAAGTGCTTCCTGAAGGGCGGCCAGCCCTTCGATGTTTTTAATGTTTGAATATAGTGACCTAACGTCCATAGTCACTAGAATAGCTTTCTCTGGTATTGTTTGTATGTGATTAATTTTGTTCAGTAGATCTGTTGTGTCTCTGATGTAGGATTTTACTTCCTTAGCTAGCGGTTGTATGTAATGGTCTATGTATTTGGAAATTTTTGTCGTGTGGCAGTTGAACGATGAAATAACCGGCCTTCCTGGATTGTTGCTTTTGTGTATTTTAGGAAGGAGATAGAAGCGGGCAGGTGTAATGTTTGTGGGTGTAAGTGTTGTGCATGTTTCCTTGTCGATTAGATTGTTGCGAAGCATTAAGTTTAGTGAGCTAGTTAATTCTTTTTGGTATTCTGGAAGGGGATCTGTAGGTATGCTTTTGTAGGTTTCTTTGTCGGCTAGCTGTTTGTTGGCCTCTTTAACGTATTCTTCGATTCCCCAGATCACTGTCGCACCCCCTTTGTCAGCCTGTGTTATGATTACGTCATCCCTATGTGTCAGTGTATCGAGGGCTATACGTTCTCCTTCAGTCATATTGTCACGTGGCAGCTTACGTGCTATTGTTTTCTTTATGTCATTTGTTACGGCTAGTTCGAATGTCTGTATAGTAATGTCTGTGTTTTGTGGGGTGTAGGTAGTATCCTTCTCTTTTAATGTCTCAAGTATAGAAGGTGTATGATCATTTTCCCCATAGTGGGCTTTTTAACCGTATTCTTCTAAAGAAGGATTTCAGGTCCTTAGCCAAGGTGTCTTTATCAAACCTTGGGGGACTAGGACAAAAGCTTAGTCCTTTATTTAATACCCTGAATGTATTGAGTGAAAATTTATTGTTACTCAAATTTATAACTCGCCCGTATGGGTCAAGTTTGAATTTGCAAGCATGGCGAAGTTCTTTTGTAAAAGCTCGAAATATGGCGATGATGATGTATTGCGATTGCGTCTAGCCTGAAACTGCCTGTCGCATCTGTTTGTTGATTCAATGTTCACTTCATACACATATACGTACACACACACACACACACACACACACACACACACACACATATATATATATATATATATATATATATATATATATATGTTTGAATTTTGGATGACTTTATATTAACCACGATCGTTAAAAAATTTTTATTGGTGGTCAATAGGTCTATATTAGGAACCATGGAAAATATCACATGAAACAAAACTGATATCTGATGGTAGGATCATTTGCCACATTTTTCTGAAATGCTCGGTGTGATCCATAGTTGTATTTCTAGTATAAATAGTAGGTAACATTTCAACAGGTTCTGCTATCTGTGGGATCAATGACAACTTGTGATTTTTTTCGGTGGCAATCTATCGTTTAAAATGTATCAATTTTTCTATGATCATTTTAAGCTATATGATCGATGATTAAAAAAAGGTTTGAAGATATTGTAACAGAGAAAGAGAGAGAGAGAGAGAGAGAGAGAGTCTGGGAAACACACACACGTATTTATTTTAGTGAAACTAGAGTAGATATGAATAGCGAAATTAAATCAGAGCATTTAATTTACTGATGGGAAAGTCTGATCTAGGGCAGAAGTTGTACCCATTGAATCTGTGTCATCATCGATTAAAAATTGAAATAGAGCAGAGTAAGCTAGAAGGAATGTTGGAATTCACATGATTTTGGTTGAAGCAGCCAGAACCCCGTGATAATCGCGTGCGAAGTAGTAGGGGCGAGTGTCAGTTATAACTAGCCGGGTTTATCTATATAAACGTGTAGTTATGCTGAAAAAGACAGACGGGAGAAAATTCTTGAAGAGAGAAGAGAGAATTGGCCCGGTCGAGTGTTGGGAGGAGGAATGCCACTATAAATTTAAGCCCCGCCCAGAAATCTTTATCCCTCCATCGCAAGAGTCATATGTCTTTCTGTCTAGAATCCAGTGTATGAGTGTTTTTTTTCAACTTTTCTTTTCTGTAACCCGTTTCTCTTTACTATTCTTTTCTGCCATATAAAAGACATTACCAATTCAACCAGCGAATCAATGTTTGTCCGGCTTTCTGCAGATATTAATTTTTTGCTGCATTCTAATTTTCTTAGCGCAGACTCCCCAGCTCTGTATACATCTTCAGTCGACCGTAAATGGACGGACATCACCTGCTTTCTGGATCAAACAAATCACAACGTGGGCAGGAAGCAGGATTAGACCAGCAGACTAGTTGAATAATGTACGGATGTTCAGGGGAACTATGGCCACTCCCTAAGGTTCGGTTAGGACCGAGTAGACACCTCAATCCGAGAGTAAGACGCCGGAAGTTGAGGGGCCAGGCTGAAAATGTTAGAATCTTCGATTAAGTCTCGTTTATGTGCTTTTTCTGTGCCATGTAAACTACATCAACAGCAGTAGGGTAAGGTAGCATTTTGGGCCACGGTTGTGATTTCGGTCTTCTGAAATTTTTTTCAGAAAATTAGTAATTAATTAATCTTCTACTATGTAATATATGGCTTTATATCTTTTTTTTTCTTTTTTACACTCTCTTTTTCTCACCGTCTCTTATTTTGTATATAAATTTATTTTTCTAAAAATTTCCATTTAATTAAGGGATAATTTGACTTCGTTGAGCACTTATTTTTCCGTTATTTGATTTATGCATGTCCAATAATTTGGAATTTATTTTGCTGGACATTATTTTTCTTTCTGAAGTTCTCATTTTCAGCACATGTTCAATACATTAAACTATAAAACATACTGTAACCATATTTTAAAATTTTCCAGAAATATTTCAAGTAATTCTCATTCGAAATCCGTAAGAGAAACTTGTAAATCTTTATAGCATGGTAAATTGTACGTCTTGTATATGAATCTCATTTCTACGAAATTATATTTTTTATATCCATTATGCTGTTTGAACTAGTAATTTTTTATCAAATATTTTCTAATATACAGCATCTAAGGAGATTACAGAGATTATTGTTATATCATAGGCCTTGATCAGACAACAGTTAACTGATTAAGCTTACATTTGCCTCACACATGGCCAGCTTAGCCCGGTAGTCACTAGATATGAAACCACTAAATTTTTCTTCAGGAATTTTTTTTAAATTCTTCTAGAGGCTTTCGAAAGCATATATGCAAAACTAATAGTGTGATGGTGCAAAAAAACTGTTAGAATCAGTGATATATTTACCTTGTTTAATTAACAAACAGGAACTCTATTGTAAATTAAGTTATATTGCTGACTTGCATATAAAATTTAAGTTGAAATTTAGTAATACTTTTTTAGAATACCACATAATGCAATTTTGTTTGATTTTATTTGAATATTAGCGTCTACTACAAATACTAAAATCAAGTTGATTGATTTATTACGTCTTAATTTTAAAGATACAAATAGGAAAAATTGTTCTTTTCAATAATGAATAAGTATTGAGGAAAAAAATTCTCAGGTTTATACGATGATTGTCGTATCTTCGCTTGAATGAGTGAGCACATTCATATATATATATAAATATATATATATATATATATATATATATATATATATATAGAGAGAGAGAGAGAGAGAGAGAGAGAAAGATCGATAGATAGAAAGATCGATAGATAGAGAAAGAGAGCGAGAGAGATGCTAGTGAACACTTCAAGATGAAGATTTCGTTCAATCATGAAACTGACTGTCGCTATTAAGTGTTGAGCTCAGGGTCCATTTTTATATTTACGTGCACTCTATTCTAATATCGCCCAATTTTACCCGTATAGTTACTTTAAAACTATATATTTATCATGAATATATATATATATATATATATATATATATATATATATATATATATATATATATATATATATATATTGGACAGCAAATATGTTTCGTTAAATATGACAGACAAGGAAAATTATAATTATATAATACATACATATATACATATATATATATATATATATATATACTGTATGTATCTATATATATACTGTATGTATCAACATGTGCCCTGTAAGATTCCAGTTGGACACTTAGTATGGTATCACACACATATCGCATTCGACATGGAAATCATTGTGAAAACACACCTTAACAAGCACAAATCATATTTCTCGTAGTGCATCAGATAATACGTTCCAACTAACTTGCGAATTGAATAAACAATTTGAAGGAGTGTGTTATATTATCGATTCCTCCCACCTAAACCTAAAACTCATTGGATTAGATTTTATTGAAGAACTGGACCTTTTCAATGTCCCCCTTATATCTGTGTTTAATGCTATCCAAATTAGATCTGCAACAGAAATTGAAAGACATTTCACAGATACCTTTTAAATCAAATTCAGCAGTTTTTCAGGAACGCTTTGGATGGTGAACTAAGTTGAATGCTACCCTAAAACGGAAGACAGATTACAGAACAGTTTTCAGAACAAATCGCCCTGTGCCATACGAGACACTAACCACAGTGGAAAAGGATTTAGACCGCTCTTAAAAAACTGCAGTAATTTAACCGCCAAATTACTCATCGTGGGCAACTCCCATTGTCCTTGTGAAAATTGCCAGTGGCTACGTTCATCTATGTGCTGACTTGGAATAGTTCATATGAATGTAAATCAGCATTTGTCAAATCAAATCCCTTCTGTGTTCAGAACTTCTGTTCACACATTACAACCAATCCCTGGATATTTTTATTTTTTCAGTTTCTACAGATTATGGCTTGGACCTATAATTTCAAATATTCCCGGAAGGGAATAAAAATGCAATTGCACACATCCAGAAGCATTTCACACTCAAAGCAAAGTTACATTCAGATGGAGAAGAAACCTTGGAAATTACCTTTGTCATAACAAAATCTCAAAATAACAATATTACTAACGAACTCACTAAAATATATGCATTTATATAAATATGTGCATTTTGCGCATACAGTTTGAACGCATGCATATACTAAATTACAAACAAAAGAAGATGGTGAACACAGATCAGTAAAGAGAAGATACTAATACGATTAATTGATGCTCCTAAAAAACTTGAAAACACATTGTCACCATGACATATGTGAAGTCTAATCAATTTGTCTTCCCGTTCCATAAAAAATGCCAGTTGTTTCGGCAGCAATGGAAAAATTCTTTACTTTCACCCACTACATTCAATCATGTTCCTATGATGGTGTTACTGCTTTTATTAGATTTGATGTTATTTTTTAAAGATGGAACCTAGAATATTTCTGCTGCACTCCTTTAACTGAGACTTATGGCTGCAACAAATTAGTGAATCATAAAATAAAATCCAGTATTATCTCAAGCCAAGTTTACGTGTGGAGTCCCATTCAATAAAAATATTTCTACACTAATATTAAATGAAGCTATATTTTGATATGTAGCAAAACCCACCAAATTAACCTTAATATTATTATTAAGTGATTTATGGGAATTTCAGTCTGTTGACAAATACCATTCCATGCCGCTTCTTTCTGTTCCTCCTGCCGTTGTCTTTACATTCTCTCCCTTGGCCATTCCAGTCACCTTAGCCTTAAATTTCAGTCTATACTTCAAGGAAGACAGCAACTATCTTTTCACATAACTTTTTATGTATGTAGATAAAGTGCTTGTGTAAATGGGTCTCTTTAATCTTGCTGCTTTGTTTTACGTTAGCTTGCTTACTTCTTACCTTTTCACCTCTTTTCCTCAAATTTTCTCCATTAAAATTTTAATATTAATCTCGATAAGAAAGTGGAAAATATTCATCTCAGACAGGCCATGAACTGGACAGACAATGCAATGAAATTCTATGTAGGAAGCGTAATTATTATAAAAAAAAATCAATTCTTAAGGTAGCAGGGAAAAAACTACTCCAATTTTTGTCGCCCTCAAGCGTAATCTCGTTAATTAGTAAATAGACAGTATTGCTTTTTAAATTTAACTAATGCAATCAATCGACAGTTCGGTTTAAATGTAGTAAATTTGAAATACTTATTCTTTCAAAATATAAAATATTTTTAAATTGATTGAATTAGATAAGTCTAAAAAATAATAATCCAATCTTATTCGAAAAAAAGTTCTAAAATTGTATTTTAAACATAACAGTAAGGAAATGGTCAACTCATTGACTGTAACAAAAATAATAGTTATATTACATTTTCATTTATTTCTAGGAGTAATGTAATTAGACATTAATAGAAAAATTAATGATAATTCTGATTGATTTTAAAATTCAATGGTTTTTTTTATATATAAAGATTAAAATTTACAAATTGGAGTAATAAAATAAATATTCATTTCAATACATGCACTAAACTATAATTTTTAACTTCTCCAAATTTATAAAAGACAGAACAAAATATTTCTTTCTCTACCTCTCCAATATACTATATGTTATTTCAGGACACTTGTATCACGGCGCTCCACAAATTCCTGCTTTTAGGACTTTTTTATGTAACTCTCAGTAACAATATTTTACTTCCATTATATTCGGAATTTATTAACTCCATTTACCCAGACTCGTTAAACTGTTTGCATTGTGAGTGGGTTAATCGATACTTTATATAACAGAATGACCGACTTTAATATTTGATTGATTCGCTTTTTATGGCTGATCAACACTTTGCACCTTATATAAAACCAGAAAATAATGGTGATTACGAAAGTACAGCAGTTCGAAAAACACCCTCTGATAAGAAAAGAACACGAGTGTGTGATCTACATCAAGCTCTTTGAGGAAGTAGTGCTACCCTAGGTCAAGAGGGTGGCCAATGGAAGACACTATGTCTGGCTACATAACTCTGCACCATGCTACACAAGCAGAAGAACCCAGACTGGTCTCTCAGAAAATTTCTGCGACAACATAACCCCTTTCATCTGGACACACAGACTGTAACCCCCTTGATTATTATATAATGATAGAGAGACTAAAAAACCTTGTTACATAAAAGATGAACTGAAGGCAAGGATTGTGGCCGCATTTAACAACTTAAATAAGGAGACCGTCCAGAAGAGATGGAGAAAATTTCAAGGTCGTCTGAGGGACGTAGTTGATATATATATATATATATATATGTGTGTGTGTGTGTGTGTGTGTGTGTGCATGTAATCACGCGCGCTCGCTATCTTCACTCGAATACTGTAGGTTTAATGTCATATCGCGTTGACACACCGGTTCCCGAAATATGTTCCCCGAAGTAAAATAAACGTCGTGCCAGCTCGGTATGCTACAGTAGATGGTGATGGGTGGCAGTGTGAGGTGATGTGAGGGTGGTGTAATAAATAATAGCTGTTATCGTTAGGTTCGTTATGTTCAAATTCAGTAAGACTTGTATCGCGGAAACATCTTCCACTGCTCCTTCGATATCTCTCGTCAGTTAGAAACAGTATTTATACTGAAACTCTTGATAACCGAAGGTGCATCATATTGCAAAATATTTCTTTAAGAAAATAAGCAAAATATTAAGAGGTAGGAAAATATCGTTAGAAACAAAGTAACGTTCTGAAATGTTTACAATATCCCCTTTTCAAAGAATAAAATAAAATATCCCCACCAAAAATACGTAAGGCAATAGATATGGTTCAAGTGGCGAATGCTCATGAATATCAAGGACAGGTTTTGTGTTCAAAAAGTTACAAAAAAAAAGGGAATACAAATCTATTTTTTTATAATATTGATCATAATTTGCAAAGTGTGAAAGTCGCGAGTTTTACGGAGTAAAAAGTAGTTTATGGGGATATTAGACGGAATATAACGGTTAAACCTATTCTTGAACAGTTTAGGATTGTACCGATCGGGGAAGCATTCTCTTGGTAATCGGATTCAGAAACCAGTTGTTCCTTGAAAAAAGCTACTCGACTTGCACATTACCAAGAGAATGCGAAAGACATGAGGTAGGTTCACTAAAACGTGTCTTATATGGCGTGTTTTAGTCGTGAACGCTGGAATTAGTGTAACTCAGAAACGAAGTTCGTCTGAACACTTTCCTTGAAAATAGAGATAGTGCAGCGAAAACCTAGCGATGTTTCATCTGTAGGAAAGGAGTTGTCATGTGGAAAATAATTTATAACGCTTGGATTATCAAAACTGGAAAATGGAAAAATGATCGGATCGTGCCAATATATGGCAGCAGTACATCATTTTCAGCCTTATCTAGCTCTTTAAAAGCAGAGGATAGTAAGTGGATCCAGATACTTGCTGGAAGGGTACAGATCTGATTTAAGGCCAAGTAGGCGGTCAAGGCACGGAGCGTTCCTGAGTCTATATCTTAACATGATAGGCGAAATTTCAGCGTCCGTTTGGGAATGATATAACGACAACAGCTTGATCTTCCATGTATCAAATGTAACCTGCCAGTTTCCCCACTCCCACTGATATTTTATTTAGGAAACAAAGATCCGCTGCCAGTCTGTAGTCTATAACTTTGAAGGGCAACCCATATGCCGTGTATCAATAACATACTATTCACAAAAGATCGGAGTATCATCGTAAGCAGATTATTTATATAAAGTATGAAGGCAGTTGGACCGAGAAGCAAGCCTTGGTGAATACCTTCGTTTTTCACTTGCTACTCTGAGGTCTGACCTTTAAAAACTACCTTCACGGACCTACCCGTCTAGTGTCTCACTGATTCTAAAAGTAATGAGCCAGAGTATCAGCAAATCTAGATCCTATTGGTTGTCGCTCAAGAGGTTGTCTCTATTGTAGTAATCCACAATGTTCTCGCAAATTACATCTTCAAAACTTGTGCTAATGACATTGATGAAGTTGATGAGTATATACTGAGTAGGTTATGATCGCCCATCCTCATTTGTGAAAACATGTCATACACTTGACGTCTTCCACAGGCTCGGGAAGGATATATTGTTCACACAGCGGTTTTACTAGTTTCGCTAAGAGAGGAGATAACTCAGGGTTCAAGTTATTACTGACAACTACTGTGAGTTTATCCGCACCACTAGCCTTCTCAGTGTTTTCATAAATCTTGACTCCTCCGGCTATATGAGAAATTGGGAAGGAGATTTAAGGCCAAATATCCTGGCGAGGAACTCTGCTTGATGTAACAAGAATGAAATGAAGCTTTGTCCTTTTACCTCTATTGAGAATTTGGGTAGAGATTTTCCAGAACTCCCACGATCCAAGTTGTTTTCTTTCGAACTTGGCCCGAACTACCTGTGCACAGAGATTCTTTGCATTTTCTAGTAATTTCTTGTAATGATTGCGGACAGTTCTGAATGTGATAGATATCATCGTAGTGGTTAGGGTCAGCTGTGGGGGCATCATATTCAGCGATTAAACCTAGCTGGCTGGTTGGTGTTTGCTAAAATTTTTCCTGTGTGTAAAACTCTGCATTTCAGAAATTATTCATTGCATGATGAAGGCGGCAGTTTAGGAGGCAGTGAATTTGGAGGAGGTTGAGAAAATCTGAAGCAGTTCCACGACTTCCTTGTACCCAAAAATGTTCTATGGAACAGCACACCATGGGATAACTCTGGCTTGCATAGATTTTCTTTTTTACATTGACTCGTGAATTATCTGAAGTCCCCGTGGTGGGTAAGACTTCAGAAAAGTATTTTCCCCAGGACAGGATATGTGTAAGGGGTCAAGGAGATTCGCTTGTTGTTCGGCTGTATCAGGGACATTGGTGGGCTCTGTCAGTTCGTAAGCGACGGATAAATCTCGACAGTGTCAGCCTTCGTCATCATTTATTTTTCGAATGGACGGACCACTCTTCGCTGTGAATATGGGTATTTGCAATCAGAATGTGGGGAGATAAAATTTGCAGCATACGTAATGTGGAATATGGGCCTAGAGAATCTAGATTAAACATCATAATGAAGGTAAAAGAACCATTGAAAAAAGTGAATAAATTAATGCCTTTTGTGTGAGTGAATGGCTAAATAAGGAAAAAAAGACGTAGATGAAGAGGTAGGTGAGTGTGCGGATAGTTCCTCCAAATGAGAGATCATAGATTTAAGTTCATTACATTTACCTATGCGTAAATACGCTTGCGAAAGAGAGAAAGACATCTCATCTCTCCCATGCTATGTGTTAAATAGCAAGACAGACTGGTTTCTATACTTTTGGTTAGTGAGCATTCTGGAAAAGGTTACTTGGTATATACACCTATCTTCCAGCAGCCTGGGTGATTCCTGTGGTTTGCATAGGCCCATAAATCCGCACATTGACTGACATTATTCAGCCGCGTGATTTGTTCATTCTACCACAAGCGAAGAAAATGTTTTTCCTCAAAGAGTCACAAAAAAGATGTGAATACTAGAGAGACACAATTACCCAATGAAAGATCATGAAATATAAGAAATGCAACCCAGCCATCTCTGACAGGTAATATACAGATTACTAATAAGCACGGAATACAATTATAAAATGTTTTTCGCATAGAATAATATAAGACTTGAGAATAAGCTGCTAATATTAAGTTGAACATTGACAGTTTACTCGATAACATTTAATTATTGTCTCTTTATACACCAGCGCGTGCGTCAATATAATTTCATAAATAATTTTTTCACAACTATAATATCATTGTTTAACTTCATGGATATTTTTCCTTTAATATTCTTTCATTGACTTTATGATCAGCGTTACACTATACATTTTTTCAGGTTGTGTTTTACTTGATTATATTGTCAGAATCTATCTATTAGTTCTGTATAATTCAAGTGAATACAAATTAGCCAGATTTCTTCGTTTTCAAATGATACATATTTTCTTTGAAGGACTTGGCAGTTTTTATAGCAATTTCTTTATTTATTTTTATACATGATGATCCCTATTCGTCTGTGAATTTTTTGTATTCTCTTTACGTTTGTGGTAAATTTAGTTTACACTGTTTCATCCTCAAGACTTACTATAATTGAAAGACTGTTTTTTAACAATTTATATTATTTGTATGACAAAAGATTTATTCTTAACCAATGTCGTTCCTCATTTCCTTTCATATTACTCTTTATGTATTCTAATTTCACTTTACAAATATTTATGTTTTTTTTCCTGTCGATATAAATATTTTTTTCACCAATCTCGACTCTCTTCTCGAGCATCGCTCCAAAAGAATCGCTTCAAAAGAATGACAAAATTAGTTTCTGAGACCTTATCTCTTATTCAGTGTCCTGATGTTTTAAGACCCTTCTTTGACATTCAAAATCCATTTTCCCCATTCTGTCCATGTTTTAAGCCGCTATTTCTATTTTTCTACTTAGCAACTGTCCAAACTTTGATGCCTTGTTAGCATATAAAAGCCTTAAGCACGGACGTTCTGCAAGCTATTGTGGCTATTAACTATCGATCTAAATAAATAAAATAAACATGTAAAATAAAAGGATTTATTCATTTTTTCCCGAGAATTTGCAATAATAGTCGGATATTATTCTGTCATTGTATGATTAATTTATGAAACTCAATTATGCCAAGTTTGAAGAATCGGCTAATCTTACTCATTATAAAACGCAGATTGTGTGTGTGTGTGTGTGTGTGTGTGTGTGTGTGTGTGTGTGTGTGTAACGTTTATATATTGGATCGAATTTCCTACATTTTCCAACAGATTTCAACAAAACTTCACAGGACTACATAAAATTACATTGTGGTGGTTCTAACAGCGCCAAAAATGGGAAAAATACAATTCTTTTTGTGCAAAATCAATTTGAAAACACGATTAAGAGACATCGTGAGAATGAAAGGGGGACAACTCACATCGGGTTAAAAAACCCTTGTTGTTTGTGTGTGTGTGTGTGTTCTTTTATATATGGGATCGAATTTCCTACATTTTTCAGCCGATAAAACAAAAATTCACTTTTTTTTTTTTTGTCAGGTATTGTTTCTTATTCTCTTGCACACTTTTTTCTTTATTTTTAATATTAAGAATGCTTTAAAAATTCCATTTACAAGACAATTGTTTATAATAAAATTCTATTTAATCGAGGGACTCATAACGATTGAAAACAATGTTTTTCTTTGAGTTTGGGGTTGACCAATTCGTAACAAAAAAAAAAAAAAAAACTAATTAAGTCATGCGTGTCCGTCAAACTTAAACAATAATCTAACGATCTCTACTGATTGTACGAATCCAAACATCGGATAATTCTTTATCTTTAGGGAAAGATAATGAAATCTAAACATACACAAGTCCTCCTAACTAAAAATAATAACCAGAAACTACTTTAAATACACATGGTGTCCAATTTTTTTACTGTATTCAATAAGTAAAAGTCATAAATTGTAAAAGATTATTATTACAGAAAGGCTACTAAATGAATAAGATTTGTGAGATCATAATTAATAAATCCAAATAAAGTTAATATTTTTTTGTATTAGAAACAACGAGTGGAAAATATATTCAAATCAGAATTCGAATTATGAATCACCACAAGCAAAATATGCATTTTTTTACTGTATTAAATAAGTAAAAATCATAAATTGTAACACTAAAAGGTTACAGAAAGGCTACCTACATTTTTCAACTGATTTCAACAAAACTTCACTTTTTTTTGGCATGTAGTGTTTCTTATTGTCTTGCACACTTTTTTCTTTATTTTTACATTCAGAATGCTTTCAAAATTCCATTTACAAGACAATTGTTTATAAAATTATTCTATTCAATCGGAAGACTTATAACGATTGAAAACAATGTTTTTGTTTGAGTTTGGGTTTGACCAATTCGTAAAAAAAAAAAAAAAAAAAACTAATTAAGACATGCGTGTCCGTCAACCTTAAACAATAATCTTTGTCAATTTTATTTTTCAGTCTTTATGATGGTGGATACTTGATCTATCTGTTACTGTTATTACCCCGGGAAACGCCGGGTTCTACTGCTACTAACGAATAATATCCATCCCACCTTTAGTTTAATTTCTATAAAATGGAAGAAAACAATGAAGACAAAAAATGTCTTTGAAATTAAATGAAAACATTTTATAATATTTTATTTAATATATTTTTCATCTTCATACTTTTTGAGTGTACTGATGCTATTTCTTTTTAAATATCGCGGTCCAAAATAAAACAACAACAAGAAAAAATAACAAATTAGTTTAATTAAAGAAGCAAGGGATTTATACATCGGATCTTTTCGGCTAGGACGAAAATTCCCCCCAAAAAATTACAATAAAACAAATTTATACACATATTCAAACATCGGAATTTATTATGTCTATTTATTTAAAATTATTGTGTGTATTCAGGTAGTTTCGTGTATGTATACGAATTTTAAATGAAGTATAAACAGATCACACGGTCTATTTACGTAGGAAACTTATTCCCATAGATGAGGCTGTTACAAAGGCGCACGGGTGTGTCCTGTCGCTTGCTGCCACTGTCTTCGAGGACGATATTTAAGCGCTGTTAACAATCTTGCAATTGTATCGCTGTCGATCACATGGAAAGGTCCCTTAAATAATTTTTTTTATTTGGGCCAATAAAATCTGCGGTTAATAATCATTTGAACTGGTGTTTTTTTTTAATTTTTTTTTATTTTCCTCTTTCCCGTCATAAGGCAACAAATATGAAAAAGTAACTGTGACGTATGGGCATTTTCGTTAGTTTAACTGTCTACGGCCAGAACACAATTGAAATACCAATTTCCTTTAGAAACAACTTTTTACATTCTTGACATTTAATAACCCACCAAAGGTTGATAAATTGTCAAAAAACTAATCCATCAATTAATCCGTAGTTTGCCAACGACTTCGTCATATATATAATTTTAAATGACAGACAAATGTGACGATATAAACTGTGGTGAAGTTGGATTCAATTTGGGACGTTAACAAGTTACAGCAAAATATCTACTTTCATGTGGTGGGGAAAGTACCAATCATAGTTGCTTTTGATAAAGATGAACCTTGTTGGACTTGGTTTGGACTGGCTTTCCTCGTCTGTATAGTTATTGCCGGATTTCCCTACTAATTTCAGCATTGTGTATATATATATATATATATATATATATATATATATATATATATATATAAAGTGTGTGTGTCTGTTCAATGGGCTCCCACCCCCTACCTCCAGCGATCAGCCGGATTTGAGGAATAAATTTTTGTTAGATCTTTCCACTTTGCCGCCCGAATCTCAATTCCTGGTACTAACAGTATTTCAATTGACCAATCACATGATGGCTATTGTTAACTGCTATCACTGTGTTTGCGTGTTCATAACTTACAGGATCTATAATATAAACAATCCTTTGACATTTTCATTTCAAACTAGTTACCACTCGAAGACCATAGCCTAGGTCATACATTTAAGACAACTTGTCTGTGTTTTAGTGTAAATTCTCTCTTACTTGTAAAATTTTAAATTTCATTATTTACAATTACACTATACACTCAATCTTTTACGGAAGATGTGCCAGCAAATACCAAACAATATGCTAAGCTGATATTTTAATTTATACATATATATCTTTACATTCAAATACATTAACCGTGATTTGCAAACTGCATTTTAAGCTGAAGATCGTGTTCTTTTCATTATTTAAAAAAATCTCATTCATAAATTTGGTACATAATAAAATTTTACATCCGCTTTGTATCTTATTACATCTGTATTAACAACAAAGTACTGTTTTATCTACAACGAATAACAGTTATAAAACCACAAAATGAATGTAAGTAAAACACGTATAAAACATGAACTTTCATATTAAGTTTAGCTGTGTAAAATATATATATATATATATATTGACGGAGATAAATATGAAATGTTTTACAGAATAATTCAAAATGTTCTCAGGAATTGCCCTCAAATGCCTGATCTGTTCTTGGTCAGGTTTAAACATTCTCTCTTTCTTTCTCCCCTCAATATACTGTTTCAATTCCCGTTTGGATTATAATAGCTTTAATCTCGCTCGGATTTTCTTCTCTGTCCAATCGGTCGAACATAATTCAATTAGCTTTTCATTTCTTGTAGGATGAATGTTTCCCAGAGCGAAATTTTATGTTTCACTGCCTAATACTTTTTTGTTCTCTTATGTTAATCACCATCTCTGTTTCCTGGTAATTTTGTAATATCTAATATAAAATAACTTTTTTCTGCTCTTGTTCATTTTTAAGTCACTTATAATCTTGATCAGTTCTGAGTCCTTCGTTTACGCCCAAAACTTTTAAGTTGATTGTTAGGTTTATTGATTTCTCAATTAGCCAGCCCGTAAGAGAACTTTCATTACAAAAATATGGAGTATCCAAAAGTTTCATGACGGCCGTTAATCTGCAATTAAAGAGTAGCAACCTGATCTCTTAAAAATGTAACTACATAATTAGGTCGACGGGAATGAAATTATTCTAAAATGTATCTTATATGTAAGTAAACATACTAATTTATAATTTGTAATTTTGTTTCTTTGTCATTATGCAGCTCAATATTTCATTTACTTTCTCAGTATCTTTAATTCTCACATTATTTTTACTCGGTTTTCCCGCTTATTTTTGCACAGTTGTTTCCTTCATTCTTCCGCAGATTTTATTTCTTTTTGATTACTGAAAATAGATGTTCACGGGTTCATATAATAGCGCTAGATTCTATATCTTAATTGCATTTACAATTGCATCTTGTGCTAAGACCATTTTGTTAATATTGTTTCAAGGTTGAAATATGTGACAGTTGACTTCGTTAGCAATGGATTAAATTATTACTTTACTGAACGCAGTCATTTTCCATATATAACAGCTGTTTTTTGTTGTTTTTGAAATAGGATTTATTCGTGATATATTCTTCTGTTGATAAAAACT
>CAHIKZ030000347.1:2895000-2975000 GCA_903632075.3 Acanthosepion pharaonis
TTTTTAGCTTTGATTAACAGTCTACGACAGTGATTCCAAAAATTTTTGTTTCTCTGGGCCGCATTTTCGGAATGAAAATTTGCGCGCGCCTCACCAAATTTTATGTACATTTAAAGCTAAAAAAACGTGAGGGTTAAAGGGAGATAATCGCAGATTCGCAGTCACAACATTAACATTGATAACTCTCTCCTCCAATTTGCACTCCCTAGTTAATATACTCTTAATTCTTTCTATAATGCTTACATATTACAATGATAAAATCTGTCAATAATTATTTATAACTATTTATACTAAGATTCATGCTTGCAGTTACAAGTAATCCATAATAATATTGTAAAAATTGAAATCATATTTATTTTTGACATATGATGTTGGGAAAATGTTTCTAAATCTTTGTCATTCATTCCGCCTCGCTTGATATCCTCTTCCGCAGCAAACCGTTTGCGAACAACTGAACTACAATGATTGCTTTGAATCTCACCGCTCAGCAGTATACAAGTTGAACGCTCAGAAGTTTACATGTTTAATGTATAAATATTTCAATGTTCATTAAGTATAACTGACTTAAGATATCTTTTAGATAACCATCCTGCAATCGTATAATACAAGTTAGTTTTATCTAATAAAATTTCATCAGATTAATTAATTATCATTATTGTTAATATATATTTGAACATAGTTTAATAGTTGAATTAGAATCGATATCTTTGTATATGTGAAATATTTATTCTAAAAATATAAATAAAGTTCAAGTAAATTTGTCGTCAGACGGCAAATGCCTGTGGGACAGAATAAAATAAACGCCAACTCTCTTGAGACTTCTACCGTCTTCTCTATATTATCCTCGTTTAACCAGACATGTCTTCGGTATTTACTTATTTATTTATTATTTATTGTTGTTGTTCACTTATTTTGCATAATTGTCTTTGCTAAATATATAATTCTCAACAGGAACTAACAACTTCTTAAACGGAGAAAATCACTGTTAGAAATCTAAATCTTCCAATGTTGAAGGTAAAAATGTAACTATTTACACAATGAATCTAGATCTTGTAAATGGAAGTAAGAAAAAAGTGATTGTTTACTGGTAAAATGAACACAAGCATTTTTGCAAAAAGGGACATGAATACGAATATTTTTAATCTCATAAAATATCGTTCTATATTTAGGTTACAACTTTAGAATGAGTATGCCCAAAAGTTAGCTTCTGTTTTAAATATATATCTTACAACATCATATGAACAGATTTACGCACATATTTTTCATCAGTACTTTCAATTAAATAAGGTGTGATCAGAGCGAGAAAAATGCAAAATTCAAAATGAAAGTTATTATATCACATATTTAAATATTGCAGGTTAAATTGTTAAATAAATTTATGCTATAAAAGAATTTGTATAATTTACAAGGTTTATTAAATAAATATCGTGGGATGGAAGATGTTCATATAAGTAAATCGGACTTTTAAAAAAGTGGCAAGCATATCAATCAAATTTTAAACTCTCTAAAGGTCTAATTTTGCAGGTTACTCTGGAAATGTGGTCTTATTTCTGAAAGAAATTTATTTAGTAAATCACTCTGGACGTAAATAGGATTACATATGCACACGCACACATTTTATCTATTATTTATAACTCACACGCACACGCAAACACACACACAGACACACACACAAGCACAAGTGTGTGGAGATAGGAATCAATACTGCATTCTCAAGTGGTCTTTAGACCAAGTGTTATTATTCAATTATTAATCATTCCCCAAGGTTTGAGATCGATTTTATTGGACAAGATCTATGGCGTTCGAATCCGATTAATTTTCATTTTTTATGTTTTTGTACACACGACACTTAGAAAATGTACCGCTTATTCTGGAAGGATACTTTTGTGGATTCCGAGAATGGAATCCTGCACAAATAAATAAACAACGCCAGTAATTGAGATAGAAAAATAAGTGTATTAAACGTAAGAATACAGAGTTGAAGTGAAGATTAGTAGTCCAGGAATGCGGGTTAGTAGAAAGTATATGTACAAGTCTCTGTAAGTAAAGCCGTAATCATCTCTCTCTCTCTGGAATCATGTATAACACTCTGGGAACACCCCGTGTCTGTCTCCGTATCTCTCAACCTGTCTCAAAGTATCTCAACAGCAGGTATTATATCTGTTAGTATAAGTATACTTTAGACGAATCCATCTTATGTAAAAAGAGGAGAGCCCCACAATAGATACAGTTTTAATTGCGCTGAAATCTTCTAAATTTTCTCAAAATGCAAGATCTGACGAAATATCCCAATTAAATATACAAAAAAGCAACAACGGGTAGACTGTAATACTGTCATTTTCCACAATTTAGAACTCATTTAGCTTGACGTGTTTTTTACCGATTTAATAGAGAGGAGCGTTCGGTAAGCAAGGTCGAATTTACTGTATTTAAATTCGACCATGCTAACCGAATGCTCCTCTGTGGCCAAATCGGTAAAGGCACCCCAAGCTAAATGACGGTTCCGTATGGGATACAGGATCGACATTCAGGCCGGTAAATGTTGTTTAATACTGTTTATTATAAACAGAGCATTTATATAAATATTTGTATCTATAAAAGAATATATAAACATAAAAATGTCTTTAAAATATTTGTCGGACTTTGTCCATTTCATAATAATATATATATATATATATATATATATATATATATATATATATATATATACATATGCATGTGTGTGTGTGTGTGTGTGTGTGTGTGTGTGTGTGTGTGTGTGTGTGTGTGTGTGTGTTTGTCTTAGATCATACTCCTGGAATATTATTTCTGTTTGTAGTGAAAGCAGTTAATGAAGGCATTCGAACGCATTGATTAGAATATTTATTAGTTGGATAAAATACATTACTACATTTCCAAGGATCATGCAGCTAGATTTCCAAATACAAGAAAACGGAAAATGCAGCTGGGTAAATTGCATCTATATTACATTTCAGAGACGGTATAAAGTATTTCGAATTGAATGAACACTAAACATGTTTTCTCGTTTAGGAAGTGAATAACAATTCTGATCGTTGCCCAGAGAAAATTACTTTGAAGTTCCATTCCTAACTGCTTCCACATTCTCAAGAGCATCACTTGTTTACTACTGAATTTCTTCTAGATAAATCAATCAAACATAGAGCTCTGGGACATTTCTTTTCTTACTTTTAAGCATCATATTTTAAATTATTTTTATCTCTATTAGACAACAGCAATCACCACAATAGACGAGAAAGTTGTCCAGTTGGAACATTGATATCACCCTATATTGTTTTTAAACAGCTTTTTTCCCTTTTCCTTGGACGCAAAGTAGTCTGTGCAAAAGGTCTATTCTGATTCTCAACAATACAGAATAATGCAGTCTTATTTCACTTATATTCTTATATAGTGAAGTAGATATTTTCTTCTTTACTTGCTTACAGTAATTTGCTATAACTTTGCCATTTAAGTTTCATTTTCCGACGCACAAGGATTTGTTCATAAGGGGAAAGTAAAATCCTAATTAGAATGAATGTAAGAATGTCAATGAAAAGGTCTGTAAAAGTCACAACTTAGGAAGGGATTAAAATAAATAATAAATAAAACAAGCTCTTCGGTTCTTAAAATCCTCATATTCAGTGTATTACTTGATAAGGATGGTCACGTGTTTTTACCATCCTATTCCATATATGTGAACACAAATAGTTCTACCCAGATATGTGATCAATCACTGTTTGCCTGTAAACGACACTGAATGTAAACTTGAGTATATATATATATATATATATATATATATATATATATATTATATATATATATATATATATATGTGTGTGTGCGTATGTATATATATTTAGTATATTTATATATATATATGTATATATATGTATGTATATCTATATATATTTAGTATATATAAATATTTATATATATATATATATATATTTAGTATATATATATATATAGTATATATGTGTATATATATATATTTAGTATATATATATATAGAGAGAGAAAGAGATCATGTGTATATATATGTATATATAGATTTAGTATATATATATTTAGTATATATATATATATATATATATATATATATATATATATATATATATATCCTAAATCCTTAAATTACTCACAATAATTATTATTAATGTGTAATATATTAACAAAAGTAAACATATGCTGATGGTAAGTACAAAAAATCTAAAGGATCTTAGACAAATTACTAAAGGAAAATAGGGAAAATGAATCAGGTGTAAGAATGCCGACTATATGACCTTTAGCAAGACAAACAGCAGAGAATGCTAGTTACGAAAGGGAGACTTCAAATATGAACAAGTACAGAAAACTAAATTTTGGGAAGTGTATAACTGATATCGGAAAATGCGGTAGCAAAATTTGAAACCGCATTGGAACAGCAAAATAAGCCTGCCGAAATCTAAATTTAGCAATAGGAACATTTGTTACAAAATGTAGGACGCAAACTTTATGGTCTGTGCTATGTGGCATAACAAAAAAATCACTGGCAAAT
This sequence comes from Acanthosepion pharaonis, assembly GCA_903632075.3. NCBI lineage: Eukaryota > Metazoa > Mollusca > Cephalopoda > Sepiida > Sepiidae > Acanthosepion > Acanthosepion pharaonis. The sequence goes on from CAHIKZ030000347.1 coordinate 2,899,535, forward strand.
TAAATTGTTTTAATAAGACTTTGCAATAACTCCCTCTGTAGCAATAGGTACCAAACACCTGAATTTTCTTTTATCGCGATGAACGGTAATTCTCTCACGGACCTCAAGTGGAACTCCTTCATTTGATCCATCACGAGAGATGCTAAAAGCTTGTCGGTTTCCTCTACCGTTCCAGTAAGTACTTCATTCATTCTGCTATCGTCTACCTTGATAACCATCTCAGAATTCACATTCCAGTTTTGATAGTGTAAAAGAATGTCCACTTCCTTGTGGGTGATGTGTTATTTTCCAACTTACAACTTACAACCACTTTCCAACAGACGAGATGTTCGAAATATATCGCTAATTTCTCGCTAATTTCTCGCTAATTTCTCGCTTTTTCATGAAAAATGTTTATTTGAGCCATATTTCTTAGTTCAACCAGTTCAAGGGTAAGACTTGCCATGCCATGCACATTGTATCGAATCATTCTAATTCTCTTCATAATTTGATTGTTATGGGATAAGTCCCACTCTATCAGCTACATCTCACGTACTGCTAATTAAAGAAACGGAAAAATCATCCAGGCGTTTGAGAACTGATGATTGACAATAATCGTCCTCACCTCCTACTGGGGGCACAAAATCAATGAATATGTACGGAACACGGTCAAGTGTCACATGGACTGATAGGAAACTTTCCTCTCCACTACTAAGCGCCGGGATATGTTATAGTTTAGCCACGTCACACAGCATAATAGCATTTACAAGACCAACATGCAAGGCACTATTTGAGGTGGACTCAAGCAGTGACTATAACGCGAAAGCTGTCCAGACAACCTGAAAGTGTGGACGCACATGACAATGCCGGAACTCGTCAGAGCCACAGACAATAAATCATCCTGGAGGAGTTTCTGTTTGTTCTACCCTTAGACTCATTCACACAGCCGAGCGAATCGGTCAATAGACTGATGATGACATTCATCATGACGATTTTTCTCTGTAGTTCTTGCTTTACTAGATTTTAGTATATCATTTGTAACAGCAAAATTGTCCAAATCGTGTAACAGCATAATTGGCCACCTCACAAAATGTTTAATATCTAAAAAAAAAAAAAAACACTAAATTACTTGAGTTTCTTTTCCCATCCTGACATCATTTGTTCTAAGAATCACTGAAAAACCCTTTATGTTTTTCCAGCTAGAAAGAGAACAGGCTAAAATCATTTTGTCTCAGCTCCACTGTCTTCTCAACTGACCAATGCTGAAAGGAAACTGAACCAGAAGGTAACAACAGGAAGATGGATCATCATTTCAACTTAAAGGTAAAGAGATCAATTAGAAAAGATCCAACTCAATTTATAAGACGTTTGGCACGTGAGAGATGAGTTTCAACTATGACAGTCGAAAGAGTAAAAAATGATTTGAAAATGAAATCATACGTGAAACCTGTGAGGTACTTTCTTGCTCCAGCTCTTAAAGTTAGAAGTTTAGAGAGGGCGAAGATCATCTTGAAATAAGTTTGAAAATGATCCTCAAATAGCACACACACACACACACACACACACACACACACACACACACACACACACACACACACACACACACACATATATATATATATATATATATATATATATGAACTTTATTTCAATCAGACATGAGCTTCATTTTAGTTTATGATCGATTTCATCACGATTCTTCTGTTAATCGTGGAGAGCAATTATACTTTCTTATTGCTTAATGTAGAGTCTAATAGTTTTATAAAAATCTCGGAAAATTCCAGTGAGATATCTTTAAGTGTTTCTAAGAACTTAATGGAACACACGAAGCATTCTGCTCTTACTCCAGTTATATTTCAGTATTCGATTTGGCATGTCCACATTGGTTGTTCATTTGTCTTGGATGTTTTTCCTCGGTAAACAAATTGGAATTTCCAACTGTAATTGTTACACTATACTGAAACGGTATATTATGGTATTTTCAATAACTGAAAGCAGTAAATGTGTTCTGAAATATCAACAGTAAGTACAATTACTAGAGCATCAGAAAATAGAATATCTATTTAGTGACAAAGTTGAGAAAAGTAGACGGCCTTAGATTGTTTTAATTTTATATGGAATTTATATTTTTCTTGTTTTACAGATTTCCACTATCAAATGTTCAAGTTGTTAGCCTATTTCTTGATATGTATTGTATGGTTTCATTTTTTTTCGTCTTATCAAACTTCTGTAGTTTCTTGAAAGCACATATTTTTTGTTTGTAAGGATTCTTTGAATATAATGATTTTCTGATACAAGCTATACTCATCGTTAGGGAGAATATGTGTATTCATACTATACGCAAGGATATTTGCACGAAATCCGATTGCAATTGGAACCCTGATCTCAGATGTCTAATTCCATGCTGTTATCCATTACAGCAGCCGCACTTTCAAGAATGCAACTCCATGTTGGAACTGACCATACCTGACATGGCTTAACTTCGGTGATCAAACAAAAGCGGATGTTTCAGCTTGATATGATCATAAGATGCTTGGAAGCGCAACGATAGATCAAATTTAAAGAAACTGCAATAATTATCCTTATTTAAAAATATAAAAAAATGTGGCCAAGACATTACATACAGGTTATTAAGCTATTGGAAAAATGTAATGTGTAACTTGTCATTTATTAAGTCAGAGAATTTGAAATACATCAAGGGATATGTTTCTTTTTATCAGTAATTTTCTTCTTTCAGTAATGTTTTTTTAAAATGTGTCGAAACAATTATATTCAATTCATACAACACACATTTCTTGCTTAAATTATTCGCTGTTAATGTTATTATCAATCTTTAGTTATAATCTCGAAGATTACCAAGTATTTTTCTGGAATCCTTCATATTTAGATTTTATATGAAATATATAAGATTTAAATAAATATTCTTTTGTAGAGAAATGGCTGAAAATCTGAAATATCTGTAAATTTCATGCCGTCATATTTATTGGAATAAAGAATATTTCTATCATAAATTTTACTTTATTTTTCCATTATTTTAAAGTTTCTGAAAAAGGTATTTTTAGAAATGCTAAATATTCCTTGTCTAAGTAAGATGTAGGAATTATCATTATTGGCATCTAAATACCACTAAACGAAAATTGTAATGAGCTGTTGAAAATTCCAAAGTAATGGACGTTTTACCAAAAGCCATTATATTTTCCCGTAGTCATGGTGTCTCTCAGCTAAGTTGGAGACGTAATTCCGGTTAAATCAAGAGGAAATAGAAAGTTCGAACAAAAACAACAAGCAAAAACAGTTATTTCAATACATTCCATTATAACAATGGATTTATTGTGCGGTTTAAATAATTTTTGTTCCATTTTACATAAAATAAATTGATTTGAAATTTTTTCAAAGATAGAAAATAGCATTCTTCTTCCAAGACAACAAGGGCATATATTTATCTTAAAATTGTGTATATATATAAATGTTAAAAAAAAAATAAAACGGTTTAAAAATTTGCCAGTGCATACGCTAGACGACGAATAATTATACAAAAATGCGTTGCATAACTTCAGAGATAATTGTTAATAGAAGCGATGTAACAAATGGTTATGAATTTACAAAGCATCCATATCCTCCGCCAATGTTCGTGAATATCACTCTTCAGGCAATTATAAGTGATGAAAGAAGTGAGCAGCTTTCATTTTCTGAAATGAATAGCAAAACAAGGAGAAATTGTTGATGGTAAGGGAGCAATAATTAAAGAGAGACAGATGACATAAAAATATGGAGAACCAATATCGAAATATTCCTTAACGTATATGTCATTAAATAATTTTCATAAATACTAAGAGGAAAGACACATGGTTGCTAGTTGTGTAAGTAGACCTCAACGTACGATTATATATATATCTATATTTATGGAATATATATTATGAAAAGGAAGGGCTAAAGGTTTTTTTAGATGTGGCACAAGGCCGAAAGTATGGGACACTCAGTCGTAATCTTTTTAGCAAGACAAGCTTGCTAACCATTACACCGCCTCGAGGCGCCCAAGAATTACAATAATTTCAATATTAAGGAAGGCGCATTGCGATAGCGAAATATGTATCCCAAAAAAATTCGCTATCCCAATGCGCCTTCCCTAATATTTAAATTATTGTAATTCTTTGATTTTGGTATGTCTAAGTATTGCAAGTGAAATCCGACTTCGCTAGAAGTTATCCGCTAACGCATCTGCGGTCACATTTTATATCCCTTATCTCTGGGTGGGGCATGTCTAAAAATTGTTTTTTTTTTTTATAAAATGTAGGTGCATAATTCTCACTTATACAATGTTATATTTGAGCTGTAGTTGATATCAAATGTTATGTTTCAAGGTCGGGATAGATTACATTCACCTGTATTCTCTATTCATACCAAGTGACTGAGGACCAACAAATCCAGAAGGTACTGCGAGTTAACTCTGGAAAACTGTGAAACTTATGATAATATACATTGTTTCAAGTATATGCATGAATCGGGCGTTATATTCTGATGGTGAATTGTTGGAGGCACTTGGTACACTGTCGTTTCCTGAATATAACTGTCGGCTAAACACCACCTGCACACTGTTCACAGTGTGACTTTGAGATTCATTGTATCATTCGCTCTTTAAGAAAACTTATAATAGTGCAGAAAATGTAAATTATAGTTTTATCGTTATAAATATTAACATACTTTTTGAAAGAATCATAAACCATGAAATATTGCAAAATCTTTCAGGAGAAAAAATAATTAAAATTGCCAAATATTAGTAGTAGTTAGATACATAAACTGCATAAATATATTTTGAATTTTAAATTATTTTCCTACTGCTAAAGTAGTAAATATAGGGCAACTATTATTTCCAATGAAATTAAAATCAAAATATATTTGGTCGTTAAATGAACTCGGTTTTAGCAATTGAAAATATAAAATATACTTGATATATGAAACAAATAAATGAATTCAATTCACATAAATTTTCTTTCAATAGATGTGATAGAAGCTTGACTAAAATATTTACTTGCTTGTATGTATAAGAAATAAGATAATCAGGTTTTTGTCTGTAATAAAAGAAAACGTCCTCGACAATATGCAAGGATGTTGTTTGAAATTTGCTTATCATTGTAATATTTATGTTAACCACTTCCCAGCCGATTGTGTTTAAATTGAAGTTACTATTTCAGCCATGCACGTTACTTTGCAATTATTTTCAACATTTCGCTTTCTTCGATTTTAGTCAATGGCAATGTAACTTAAAATATATCAATAAAAATAGGATCCCTGTTCAATTTTTAAAAAAGTTTTCAATTGCTGAATATGGTTGAGTAGAGTATTTAGTGAAAACAATTTCAGACAAATAGTTTTCAGTGGTTACCTCTGAAAGGTATTCGATTACATTTATATAGGAAAATTTTGTAGATTTGAAAATATCTAACATTACGTACTGAACAATAGAATATAAACTTCAAAATCGCTCTCTCCTTCACACACACACAAACGCACACGCACACACACACACACATACATGTGTGTGTGTGTTTGTCGCCCACGACGAGAGGGTCAACACATACTCACACAAACGCACGCACACACACATACATAACATGCGCACATTTTTCTGTGTATATGTTGACCCTCTCGTCGCGGACAACAAACGATGGTCCAGTAAAGAGGTGCTCAACATCTACTCACACGAATTTGTCTCCCGAGGCCGTCAGTTGTTTTGCAGACGTTAGCACAGGTGGAACATGTTAAACAACCATTTTACTCGAGTAGTTGAGGATCAATTGCCACGTGTTTCTGCAAGTGGACGGAAAGGCCTGCTAAATGAGCGACAACGTCACGGTGTTAGATAACTTAAAAGGAGAATGCTGCCAACTTCTTTTAATATTTGTCTGCAGTTAATTCTCATGTGCAAGTCGGCTTCACGGAAGCATTTTTATAGGTTACAAATGGCGCTAGCTCATTTGCTCTAATGTTCTGTTTTTCCAGGAATAAAAGGAGATGCTGCACAGCTTCAAAATTTTGATTTTGTCGTTTAAATGCAAGAGGGGCCTTCGAACTGACCTGCTTGTCAGAACCGGGCCAAAAAGGGGTTGTTTTGAGAGTCTGTTATCGTTCATACGAGAAAGAATGACTGTCCACCCGAGCTGAATTTTCAAGTTTTATGTTGTAGATGGTACGTAGACAACGCATGTGGAAATCATCGATTTGATTGATGTGTACTTGGTATAAGTTCGTGTAACATATTTTAGGGATGTCAGTACTACTAACTTGTACACATATATTTCTAACATTAACGAAATATCATGAATATTTCAAAGAGGTAAAGATTATAGAAAGCGAAACTAGCTATTCTAATACTGCACTAAAATCATTTGTCGATTGTATCATCGTTAGATACAATGTCGAAAATACAGGTGAAAGATGAAACGGTTTTCAAGACTGTTCCATCAACAGCGTGGTTGGATGGATTATTTCCGTTTATTTTTGCAGATTGTCAAACCGGAAGCTTTATATGCAGGAGAATATTTGTTATAGATACATTGCATGTCCTCAAGGCATAGGTTACATCTACGCAATAACTATGACCAGATCAACAACAGTTTGCATAATCGTTGTAGTTTTTGTTTTGAAGTGTTGCTGGTTGAATAACTCGCCACTTGTCCTAATTTCTTATCCCACGTTTTCTTTTACATTTCCAAATGAGGTTTCCATCATGGCACAAATTAGAAAATAAATATTGGACGTATGAAGATGCAACCTTTTGGCGATGAGATCCCATCTCTGATTGAAAGATATGACGATGAGCACCCTATCACGAAATCTCAGCTTCCAAAAGACGACTACCCCTTGAATCGGTATTAAAACCCTTAGGGAGATCGACAGAATAACAACTAAATATTTGTCATGCTCCTGTGATTTTTCTTGTAGTTTCCTCAAACTGAAAATTATGTGTCCAGAGCTTCTATCAGACCGAAAGCCACACTGAATCGATCAGAGAAGAGTTTAAGATGATCCCGCCAATAATTTTCCCAGAGTCACACAGAAGGTAGATACCGATATGGTTGCCCCATTCGCATTTATTGCCTTCATGCTTACAGAGACGGACATAAGTCTCCTCTGAGGAACTGATCATAAGTTACGAACCATGAGATGGCTGTTACATTGGTATATCTCTGCTGGTATGCCATTGTTACCAAAGGACTTGCCGTTTGTCAGTTATTTTATGGTCTTTTTAACTCAGCAATAGATAGAGTAGTTGGCAGCTTTTCAAGAATACACCTCTGTAGAAAGTTGTTAAGATCCTCGTAAACATTCGTCTCTATGTATAGAACATTTCTTAAGTGTTTTACCCAGCATTTAGTGATCTTGCTTTTTCTCCGAGATTTACACTCGGAAGAATACACTGGATTTGAGCCATTTGTCAAAGTTTCAAAGACCCCTCAGAGATTCTGATAGAATGATTTAAAACGCATCTCTCAGTAGCATCTTGCAATTCATGTGCCTACTCTCGGAACTATGTTTCTTTCATTTGCTGTAGTTGATATTGGCATATATGTCTGGATTTCTTGAATTCATTGCACTTTGTGACATTCTTTTCTGACATACAATGATGAAGGCACTAAAGGCATATTATCCAAAAGTGGTAGGATGCTTGGATCATTTGAACCAGACCACTTTTGATGTTATCTCTTGAAATAGTAATGCGTTTCATGGGATGACTCGTATACAGCACACTTTAAAATGCTTCAATATCTGCACTGTCCTGGATATAGGCAAGTTTACTTTCACAAAGTGTCAGAAAAGATATCTGTAGTCAGTGTCACTGATCTTTTTTATATGTACTATTTTATCTGGTCGAATTCCGTTCTTACGAAACGGACTACAAATATTAAAGCTAACTTAGGATCGTACTGACATAGTGTCAGACCAACACTCAACAATGGAGAAGGAATTACTCAATTTTACTTCTTTCCTGGAGGCGATAGTGATTGGACCGGGGATTTCTCAAGCTAGTTGTGTGGTAGTTAGGAAGATGGTGCTCGTAATAAAGAATCCATACTCACTACAAAGGGATAGCACTAGATTATCATTTGCGATGATGTTGCCATGCTTACCAACTAGTCTACCGTATATTGATGTATATCAACCTACACCTGCATTGAAATCGTCCAACTGAAAAAGTGTAACGGATAGAATTATTTCACGTCAAGTTGCGTAATTCAGATTATAAATGCGCCTTAATTTAGTCACTAGGCTTCATGGTGGGTCCATAGCAACTAAAGATGGTTACATACTTATTTCCACTAAGGCAAAAACTCAAGGAAATGTATCTCATTGATGACAGCAGGTAGATTCCAGATGTTTTACCAGCTCGTTCCGAATAGCATACCCGACACCTAATCCAGAATTAAGTGTCCACCATCAACCCACTCCAACTGACCAAAACCAGCTTGGCTAGTTTCCGAGAGAACAGCGATGCCTATTTTTTCTTTTAGGACACGGGCAATCATAGCAGTCCTACGTTCAAGGGTTTTCTTGCTCTCCTGGCGAGTTCCTATATTCCAAGTCCTAATGAAAATGATTTCAATGTTTGAAACCATTATTGTTCTCTTGCCATTTTGGATGCCCAGTCATTCGCACATTTCACGGACACACACATACAAAGATATAAATATAAATAAATATATATAATATTTTATATATTATATGCGCTGTACTTATTAGAAAGCGCTCAATATCAGAGATAGAGCTAACATATTTGGTTGGAGAGATGTGAGTTTGTAACCCTGGGTTTCACGCTTTTGCGATCGTCAGACAATTACAAATTCACATCAATCCAACCAAATAATATATATATATATATATATATATATATATATATATATATATATATATAAGGTTCTTTCTATCCACAATATTCAATTTTAAATATTTTTACACTATTTTCGATGACTTTTATCATATATATATATATATATATATATATATATATATATATATATATATATTCATTTCATCAATATTTTAGGTTTTTATTCACTTTCCAATCATTTCAATTAATTGAATTAGAAGTTGTGTCAGTATTTAACGGTAATATTTTTTGATTCACGTCCGCCAAAATGACATCATCAAAGTGAGATATTGTACTAACTGATGGGATTATATATGCATGTATAAAGATTACTGAAATATAAATGAATATATTGCGAAAGTGAGAACTCCCAAATATTTAATTTTAGATATTTTAGCTCGTATTTTAGCCTCATTAAATCATAATGCGAAGAGAATAGTTAATAACATTTATAAAAACAGAAATATCTATCTACAAGCCCATTTAGTACAATTGAAAATCCCATATCTAAACTTAATATACATTTTACATCTAATACTAAAACAATAATAGACTTAATACAAAAAAAATAACTAAATGCCCAGACCTGGAATTGATTCTATTGAATGAAATCAGTCACGAGTTGAGAATTATAATAATTGAAATAAAATATTATCTGAACAAATGATACTTTTCCAAACATAATACAAATGTTACACACACACACACACACACACACACAGACACAGACACAGACACAGACACACACACACACACACACACACACACACACACAGACAGACAGACAGACAGACAGACAGACAGAGTAAAAGTAGTGTTTCAGGCTTTGCCTACTACTGCATATATATGAGTTTCTGGTTCTGTCCCACAACCATCGAATTGCGGACCGTTTTCTTGACAACCCAATAGGAAATATGAAACATTTGATCTCTTTGCACCTAAAGGACTTGAACAAACAACAAGAACTCCCCTCTCCCTATTCTGTTTTAACATACGGGGCCTTTTCGAAAAGTGAACATTCATCGTTCTATGACAAAAAATATTCACAAGTTTTTCTGTTGTTTTCTTTTATTGCGTGCCAGAAGAATTAATTTTACTTTTGTATTATTGTTATTCTTTACTCAGACTTAAGCAAAATATCTTCTAACAAAACCATTATACAATTAAGCTATCAATCATTCATGAATCTGAGAGAATGTTTCTGGAAGTAAAATAAAATTTAACTAAGGCGAAAGTATAAGGAAAATGGCTTTATTTCTGGTATTTCGACCGTAAATTATCCTGCAATTATCAGCATAATATTAGTTATTGTCTTGCTCTCTCCCAGAGTACTGCTTCTCCAGGCAACACCTCCCACTCGATTTAAATCGAGGACTGGAGTTTTAGCCTGAGGAGAGAGGGTTTGGCTATTTTTCAGACAATGCCACGTGGTGGGGCAATTCACCGCAATGCAATTTAATTTCAGCCTTCTTGTGTCAAAAATGAGATTTTTGCGCAACTTGATTGAATAAATTAAATAAATACCTTAGTTTAGAAGAACACAGAAAAATGACTAATATTTCGTTTATCGCAAGTATATTATTTTTTATTGCATGACATTAAATATGATTACAAACATACTTAAACAGTTTTTTCATTAATTTAAAAAAAAATGAAATTTGGTTTTATTTTACGCTTCAAATGAAAATTAAAAAAAAATAAACTAAACATTAATATTTGTAATTTGTTTGTTTATTTTATCTTAAAGAAAAACCCGACTAATAAAAAATAATTCTATGAATGCATTTGTTCTTTATAAATAACAACAATATAAGAGAAAAATATTGAAGCAACTTTGTGAAATAAAAATGTTAATTTATTTTTAATAAATGTCGAAGTATACAATTTAAAAACAAGCGTAGAAAAACGTCTTCGAAAAGAGACACGTCGGTTAAAATTAACTAGACATTAACTTTATATAATATTACTTATTAATGTCATTTTCTTCTTTAATTTTAATTAAAAAAATCATTACAGTTCACTCAATAACAAAAAGAAAATTTGGTAAAAAGAATCATACTTTTAACTTTTAGTTACATTTATGCAGGACGTAAAAAAGAGAATTCGTTTTTGAAGTTAAACTGTTTATATTTTTTTTCAAGAACATTGAATAAATTTCTAACAAAAATATTAAAAAATATTGAATAATAAACATTTAAATGAAAAAACATATTGAGTCAGTGACTATTAAGCTATTGTACCATACTTCATTAAAAATTTAAAATACCCTGGAAAAATGACAGAACTGCAACATTAATTCCGTTCACACTGACTTTCTTTTACAATATCAAAAATACAGAGAGCTTGTTACTCAGCTTTACACAAGCCTTGAAAAATGTAAATAGTTTTAAGAACTGATAAATAATTACCAATATTGCCCAAGTAATACAGAAGTTATACACTCCCGTTCGATGAACGTATTTCATACACACTCGCTAATGTATATTTATACGCGTATATCATAGTTTTCCTTTTAGGTAAAGATAAATAAAACATGCATATGAGATCGTGTACTCAGACATCTGCATGTGTATTTATGCCTGTGTGAGTGCCCGCTTTTAGGATATTTCACAAGCTTCGGTATTTATGTTTATTTATCATGTAACAATGGAATACATCTAAATGTCATATGTATATTTAACCCATAAAATCGTTAAGAAAATTGAAAATATTAATAAATGAGCTAAATGAAGTAAATACATATGTATTATGATCCTAGATTGACATGTTACTTGAGAAATACTTTGTACGATATAATAATTTGCTAATTGCTTATAATAGTGAGGAAGAATCTCCAGTAGGCTCTTGTATTCGGGGGGATATTATCGCAATATTATTGGGGTTGTTCAGAGCTAACTTTGTTGGAACTTAACGTAGATTTTTGTTTGTTTAATTATTATTTATGATGTTTTTTCGCACAAATATCACGTGTATACGGAGAATACAGGATGGAATATAATTCCACTCATTTTGGACAAAAGAGTTGTCAATCACGTGTTCTTTAGTTATTGAGGACTCGCTAGCTAATATAATCTGATATCTGATCAACGAAAATTGGATCAAACCATATTCACATTAAAAGCAGACGCACATATCTAGTATGTCATGTCAGCGGTATTGAGTTTCTGTTGCACAAGGGAGCAGAAAAACCAACACGACGCCCCTGTTTAAACAATCTTACCAAAAACTAATCCATAACCAGGGATGTTGATGTCGCTGATGAGATTTTAGAGGATTACTCTGTGAGACGTGTTCTGATAATTCTCCAAATAAATGTTGTTGCATGAAAATTTAGTGCCGCTGCTGTTTTTTTATTTTTCTCAATAATTAATTTATTCAAACACACACTTTCCAAACAAATTTTATTATAAATTCATATTACTGCCCTATAATAATTGTTCCATTTAGTGCATTAAATGTGTATGCAAATGTTGCAACCATAATGGGACACAAGTGTATAAATAGTAAAGTTGATACTGAGGTCAACACTAAGGGACGCCAGTTAGTTTTACACTTGAACGCAGACTTCAGGTTATATATTCACACACACACACACACACACACACACACACACACGCACATACACACACATTTATATATATATATATATATATATACATATATATATATGTAAAGTCTTTTTGTGTGTGTCTGTATATGAGAGAGATATTTTATATCTTGATATGGTGAAACGAATCGATAGTAAAACATGTACAATTATAAGATAAATGTGCTCAATTTAACGCAACAAAAGACAAATTTTGTGATAACCATGTCCTTCGACTTGATGAAAGGACACGATATATGATATAAGTCTTGATATTAATCACACTAGTTTTGCAATCACTCGGAGTAAACCACCCTAAAAATTACATCTGTATCTTTCTGAGTTTGACTATAAGTATCCTTTTTGTTTTCTTTTCCTCTAAAATTTCGTTGTTTCTCAAATGTTCGATCCGTGGTATTCTTAGCATCCTATAGTAGAGCCATATTTCTATTGCATTCACTTTCATGTAGGAGTATTATTACTATATAACACTTTCCTTCGTTTTCTATAGAATTTTTCCTGTTTCTTAATACTTTGTTTAGTTTCTAGAAATCATCATTTCGTTATCCCATCGTACTTCGGTGTCGCATATTCCGTTCTGTCAAAACTCTTCCCTGATTATCTTATCTCTGATTTTTAATATACATGTTAGACTATTCATTTTGGTGACAACTTTGCATACTATCTTCAGCAGATGATGTTTAATCCTTTCTTCTCGCATTCCTTCAGTAACGTCTGTAAAAGTTCTTGTAGTTTCTTTCTGCATCTGAAAATGATGTGGGGCCAAAGTTGGGACCACAGAAGTAAAAAACGGAACACGGATTAGATGTAAGAAGGATACATTAACAAAAGGTTACAGAGATAGTGTAAGCGGAGCTTGCTATATATTAGTGTCCAATACTGGTAGTCGTACGCGGCTCTCACTGTCACTCTATCTCTCTCAGTGTCACTCTCTGTGTATGTCACTCTCTAGAGTGTTATGTCGCCTACTTAATATAGGCCTGGAGGAGTCTATTGTGTAGGGAGTTTCCAGTCTCACAATAGAAATCAACAGTGTCATCTGCATATTTCGTGTTTATTGTAGTACAGTTATTAAAATATTGTAGTACTACTGAAAAAATAACATCGCCAATACAATATACATTAATTGTAATTTTAAACTTCAGATAAAATTGTAAATGAAAATTATAGTAAACTAGGAGCATGGCCCGGCGTTGTCCGTCCTTGATTAAAAAATCGTACGACTTATACAGCAATCGCTATCACTTGACTTAAATTTTTTTACCCTTACTTGCCTTCAAAGGAATGCCCAGTAGTGAAACACTTAGGTGTACTGGGCCGCGTAGTAAAGTCAGGAGAGAAGTAACTTGCGACAGCAGTTAACTGAGGTGTACTTGGCCGCGTAGTAAAGGCAGTACACTTCATCTTACGGTGAAAACTGTAAGTGAAGATAAAAGCGTTTGGGCAAACAATTGAGTAAATAAGTAACTTGCGACAGCAGTTAACTGTCTAATAGCAAAACTGAACTACGAAAAGGTAGAAATAGGTATGAAACGCTAAGATGGACTAAGCTGCGCAGTAGAGGCAGCACTCGGAGATAAAATGGGTAATGCAAACGTGTAAGCAAATAGGTAACTTGCGGTAACAGGAAGCTGTCAATTAATCCAAGGACAGATGCGTTAATGGCGATCAAATGAAGACGTGAGTGCAGATGCAGCCGCGCTGAAGGTATTTAAAGGGAGCGTGACTTGTCATTGATTGGTGTAGCCTGGACAATCGCCATGTCTTAGACCAAAGAATGAGCTCACGCAAAATGGAAGATGCTAGCGCGCATTCACGCACACACGCTTGATTTGGCAAGCGCAAGGCTTGGCCGTAAACGGGGTCAAGCTGCCATATGCAGCTTGGCCCTAACGCACGTGATGCTGGCGATGAGAATGCAAGAAGCTGCAATGAAGCGTTTGCTAATTTGGTTTGTGCGAAAACGAAAAGCAGCTAACCGTGTGCAGGCATTAGCTTTGAAATGGATTGGGAGGAAGCCCTGATATTTTAGCGCAAAAACTCCTCGTCAGGTCTGGGATGCGGCCTGAGCTAGGGGAAATGTTTAAGGAATTGTAAAATGGACTGCTGAAGGCGGAACTATTTTCACTCAGCACGTATGCGGTTTTTTTTTTCAGTAAAGACGCGAATAAAGGAAGCGCATATTTTGGTAAGATGCGACGATTAAAGCAAAAGTGTTGACAAATGTCATTTGTGGCTTAAAGTCAGATCAGGTAGCAGGGATAAAAAAGCCGAATTTCAATGGCCCTGCGCCCATTCCAGAATTTGAGGTCAAATGTTTTCTTCCCCTCCACTGCATGCACTGACCTGATTCTTCCCGCGCATAGCGTGAACTTAAATTAATCTGCATTTAGGAAATACCCAACCGGAAAATCATTTTTAAGGGTTGACCGATTGTCGATTTGCACTCTGTTTGGGGGGCGCTCAGAGTTGAAATTTCACTTGGTGACTCCCAATGGCCTCCTCATAAATCCGGTCGGTTTTCGCTAAAAACCGACAGGCGGTTCAGGCGTAATCTGGGCGTATCGGTTCTTGTGTTTTATCGATTTACCGCGCTGTTTAAGGGTCCGTGGACATGAAACTTCTGGACAACACTTCTAATGGTAGACTCTAAGAGGGTATCAAATTTGGTTGAAATGCGATGATTCCTTCTGGAAGCAGATTTTTTCGATTATCGATTTTTTCGGAACCTGAGTCCGAACTCAAAAATCGGCTCCGTCATGTCCTTACGGCAGCCATTTGTAAACTTGTGGTGAAAACCGCATCGAAATCGGGTGAGAAATGCGGCCTGAGCGAGGTACCAACGCCCACGACAGACACACAGACAGACAACATGAGATAGATAGATAGATAGATAGATAGATAGATAGATAGATAGATAGATAGATAGATAGATAGATTTGTTGCATAAACTCCTGTTGCAAATTGTAGGTGAAATATGCCAATACATGCAACAGTTTATTCCTAAAAAATGGCCACAATATATTCCCATGAATAAAAAGATTCTACATTAGCTAAACTCAAAATTACAGCTGAAAGTGTAAAAAATTACGCACACACACAAACACGCACACACTCACATATTCATATATATATATATATATATATATATATATATATATATATATATATATATATATATATATATACATACACATACACGCTCGCTGAATCAGATTAGTGTTAGGGAACAAAGAAATAAGTTACCAAGTAGAAATTACAAATACTTTAAACATTTTAGTTTAAAAACTACCCCAGTTAACTAACGCAGGAGTAATTTAATAATGAATTCTGGTAGGATTTCTAATCTCTTAGAATCATCTCACGCTATAGATTGAAGAAATCGATATGAGACGACACTCCTCTCAGTTTTGTATATTTACTGAATTCTTTTTGATATCCGTATACTTGTGGCTTGCTCACAGTATAGATTCTGGATTTTTCAAACATCCTTTGTAAATACGTCGAACTTTGAACATTTTTTGTGACGTACTTTATCAAAGATATTTGCATAATATATAAAAAAAATAGATAAACATCATTTTTGCATTTGTATTGCTCTTCCTTTTATCATACTGAGCATAAATAGTGCATTACTTGTTCCTTATCTTTAACGAACTTACATTGTTTTAGTACTGTTTGCGATTTAATTCTGTTGTGCATTCTATTTAACAGAATTCGGATAAGATTTGTTGCATGACTTCATAGGTTGATTTTCCGATGGAGTTAACATTCGTTTGCTCTTGTATTCTTCAATGTTATGAAAATCGATCTTCTTAGCTCTTCCGGCATATCACCACTGTAAATGTCTAAGTAATTTTGTCAATGCCTACCCTATCTAAGCCTGTCAGCATCTCTATTACAATTCCATCTGGAATCATTGTTTCTCTACAAATTGGCCAGTGGGTATTTCACTTCAAATTTTAATATTTCGTATTTTTGGATATTTCTGTCTCTGGCTGGTTATTCTTTCGTTGGGGAAGAGTTCTCCTATGTATTCGTTTCATGTTTGAGGTATTTTTTATTTCTAATGCCAGTGTTCTCTTTATTAGATTTTATCCTACCTGTTGAGGATTTTTTTTTTGTCTCGTTAGTTCTCTTATTTCTATGCATAACTTTATCTATAATGACCACAAAATCCACAAAAAGTTGAATTTCGTGTTCGTTAGACATGTAAGCTTTTATTTTCCGGGAAACATTTAATTGTTTCAATGAAAACTTTACCTGCATGCTTAAAAATATATATAATTTGCAACGTGTGGCGTTTATTTTATCGGGGGATTCTAACTGCAGTCTTCCGATATAACAAACACGCCTGTAGATAAACTAGCATGGTTGACAGAAAACCATCTGTAAGCAACCGATTTTTAATTTTCTTCTAATTGGTCTCATTTTATTCTTAACATCAGGTGTTATGTTCTATTCATACAAATAGATATTACTCTAGTTATTATAACCATTTCATATCTGTTTCCATTTTTCAATACATTTGTATACATGTGAACTATTTTAACAATATTTAATCACCTGCTTGTTACAATTCCTAGAAAAAATACATTTGCTATGAGAATATACTTACCACACAGGAGGAAATAAGCTTTTTTAACAGAGGCGTGATTATTTCGGAAATACATTCTACTTATAGTTTCAATATTTTTCAAAATAGATAAAACTATTTTGAACTATTAATGTTCCACTGGGAAGAATAACATTCTGATATCTTCAATTTCGAAGAGCGTTATCTTTTAGTAAAAAATCATTATGGTTTAATCCTGAAGCTCTAAATAAAGTCTGTGCAATTATTATCCATTTGCTCAAACTTGTAATCTTACTTACTCGCTCCTTGTCTCTGCTCCAAGCCTCCGCTCCACTTGCTTTTATCATATCTTCTGAGTGTCAACTTCAAACGCTTTCCTCATTGAATATTTATCCAATGTTTTTCGTACACTTGTTAGAAATATAAATTTGTGGGAATCACTTACATGTGCCATACCTCCGCTTTCTTTAATGTCATTGGTTAATAAATACATGATACTTATTATAGGACAATTTAACCATCGCAAATAATTCAAAATTTTCTCTAAAATCACGGATTGGTCCATTTCCTGACCAATCGCGTATTTTAGTATCTTTTCTATATTTTTGGCGCCAAGCTATCCGGAGCCTATCCATCGTTATATAAAGACTCGCTGTTTGCCAACATCCAGTAGCAGTTCAATTCTTGGAAGTTTTAATTCTTAATTATCACTCAATCGAGTAATCATACTAATTCCTATTGATATCACTCATGAACATTACATTTTTCTACACTGATAAAACACTGTGGAACTATTCTTTATTTAGCTAAGACTTCAATTGAACTTTGTAGTTAAATAACAATCAATATTGTACTCAACATTAATTAGCTAAACTTACCCTTTTTATTACGGAAAAAGGGAAGCAACTTTCTTTATACTTATTGTTGATATTTGTATATCATTGTTAATACAATATTTTATTAATGTTCACTGAGCTTGATTATTTTTCTCTCGTGTTTGTTGTACATTATTCATGTGGGGTGTTGTTTTACAAGAACACAGCCTTCCTTCTTTATTATATTCACGGTGACCCTAGCCAACAATACTTACAGCACCATTACAAATTAATTCGCATTGCAAATTATGGTAAATTTGTTCTATCAATTAATGAGTAGTTAATTTAATGCACGTATATTTAAATGTCAGTTTAGAAATTACAGGTTAAAAATGTTTAATACCCTCAGCCATTTTTAAATTAAAAGTTTGCATATGTTTGAATATATATGGGGCCATTGCACACTCTCTAGTCCTCCAGTTTTTATTATCTCTTATTTTTGATCATACCTAAGAAGTGGTTTCGTTTACGACATATTTATAACAATACAAAATCATTATCAGTATGATAATATATATTACTTAATACTATGTAAATTGAGGGCGTAGATCACCATGGTTCTCTGCAGTTTCGTCTTATTTTTATGCGCACATTATCATGCTATCATGTCGAATCTAGAGTGGTTTTCTTTTATCTTTTCAATGATTTCGACTCCAGTTACCCTACTTCTAAATTGACTGCCACCCAACACTAGCGTGTTAAGTATACATTGTTATTTAACCCAGAGCTGGTGGATTTGATATTTTGACAAAGTGAAATCAGCCTAATAGAACGAAACTGGAGTTCAACTTGTCTATTCATAAGTTTCCTTTGAAAATGTTGAAATTCACGCACATTTATATAATCATTATAGAGTATAAAACATTCTTATAAAAATCTGATTAATATGTAATGATTTATGATTTTGTTATTACAGATCATTGCTGCAATGATATATTACACCATTCAATATGAGGTGAACAAACTTGTGTAAGAAATGTAATGAGATGGTATTTGCTGTATTTATATAAGTATTAGATCAATGATATTCAGTTACAGAGGAGGAAAGTATATAAATATATTTTGATAAGCAATGATCTTGAATTGTAATGACAGAATTGATGTGAGGTACATTGCATCCATCAGAAGAATTCTGAATGTGGAAGGAGTTAACAGTAAACACTTAAGATGCTTTGGCGTATGGAAAATGTACACATTTATTTGATGGTAAAGAATTTGAAAATATCTTGGGCATAGATAGATTTGTCAAACATCGCCAGATGATAGAAATCTAAAATGTTGACCTAAAAATTAGGCTCATTTTCTTAACTAACCTCCTCAGATAAAGACTTGCATACAAATCTGATGAACAGCGCTAAAATTGTTCTAAAATATCTAAACTGCACTCTCAATCACTTACAAACTTACACACAAAATCGGTCACAAACAACGACTGTCGCATTCTTTGTCTCGGTCACACACACAACTGTAATGTTAACCTAAAAACTAGACACTTAAATGAACACGTCGTATCTAGACTTTCATACATATTGAATGAATTGCACCAGACTTGTTCAAAAATATCTACATTGTTTGATCTCTTTCTCACACATTTACAGACTCTCTCTCTCTCTCTCTCTCTCTCTCTCTCACACACACACACACACACACACTGTAGTGTAAAAGAAGATTCAAAGTGGGATGAAATGAAGACTTTTGTTTGAGGTATATTAAAATGTTTTCAATAAATAAACGAAAACTTTTGGGAATTTTTCAATAATAAAATATATTTGGTTCATTTTGATTGAAGTTAATCATTCGGTGATATAAAAATAGGCAATACCTGCTGGCCTTAGAATTTCATTTGGATTCTAATGTAAGATTAAATTCCGACATAAAATTTTAATATATGGACACATTGCAATGAAATGCAATTGCTATAATAATTTGCTTCAAAGAAAAGATATGCTAAAATGAAAATGCACTTTCATACTTTTAAAGAATAAACAGATCAGATCTGTTAGCTGTTTTTTAATAATAGTTAACGTTTAAGTTCCCCCTTTATTGCGTGTATATATATATATATATATATATATATATATGTGTGTGTGTGTGTGTGTGTGTGTGTGTGTGTGTGTGTGTTGTGTATGTGTGCAGTGATGTAATAGGAAAGAACAGTTAGATTAATGATCCCAAGTTCTTAAGTATTTGCTTTTATTTGTAAAACAGTGTACTTGATACAGAAGTACTACTTAAATTATATTTTTAACAAAAAATATGAATCCATCGCGACACAGAAATTACTATGCTTCGAAACTTTTCTCAAGTCCTAAAATTTAATTTCAATATTAAACTTAAAATTTAGAGTGCAGTTTCATTCTCAAGCGATGTTTAGGTTAACTAACTGAAGAAAAGTTTTATCCATTTATAGTTTGGATATGGAGGTGTAATCTAGGTTTTTTTTTCTTTTGTTATCAAGGGTTCACTACTGCGATGAAAGTATGAATGTTTTTTGGAGTCGTGTAAGATTCGGTTGGGGGATTTTCGTCTAGCTACAATTTTTCCCAGGCTCTGTTGTTTTTATTATTATTTGTTAAAATTTACTGACTGATGTTTTATTTACAGTCTTTTTTTTATTTATTTGTTTGTTTTTTTTCGTTGATGGTTTCTTAAAGGGGTGCTTAAATATGATTGGGTTGTATTTTTAATTCTATAGTTTTATACGTGTCTGAAGTTAATTTAATTTGCTAATAGATTTTATATGGTATTGTGTAATTACTTATATATGGTATCGTGGATATATATATATATATATATATATATATATATATATATATTTATTAGGATTTAATTTTTATTGTATTTTTCTATCTATTTATAAATTGCTTAAATTTTTAGGCATATATTTGTTGGTGTCTGCAAAATAACATTGTTTCATTTCATTGCTTCGATACTTCTTTTTGGTTTTATTCCTTTTCCTTTTCAGTCATTTCTTTCCATCCGTAAACAACGGTGTAATTATATCCCGAATATAATAATGCCCATAACGGGGGAAAATACAAATCGGAGAATAAATCTTTCACCATAACTCTCTCTCTCCCGTTTCAGTGGGGACCACGACATGATCCGATATGTGATATTATCGTCAGTTAAAATATTTTCAGTTTCGTAACATAATATCTGACAGAAAATTAAAACAAATCGAACAAATAGTTAATGTTTTCTTATGATATATACGTTTGATATTTCAGAAGGTATGTACACGTGCGTATTTTTCAAGGTATGTATAAGAAGATGTCTAAAATTCAAGTTGTATTAATCGTTTCAATAATACAATAAACCATTTTTCTTTTATTATACAACTATAGCATTGTTTGTTGCACACCGATTTAAATTTGCTCTTCTCTATTGTACTAATATTAAAAGGGTGGCTGAAATATTATGCAAGAAATAGCATATCTGCGAGTTATTAATTAAACGAACAAAATTCTACAAAAAATACGTAGCTAATAACCATCGTAAAAAATTAAAACAAATCTTCAATCTCATTCATTGACTAAATCTATTTTGCTAGAGGTCAGACATAAAGCTACTCTTCCTGCTAAATCTGTTCAAAGTCTTCCAAATATAGCGTCGGTCAGATACCAGAGAAACAATACATCGTTATCCAGTTCAACTAAATTGATCTTTACTTTAATAGATCTCAGGTCAGTTTTGGCTTTGTTATTCGTGTATGACATCGTACATCACTGAGCTTCACATGCGCAAAATAAAATCCTTAAACTCTTTCTCTCTCTCTCTCTCTCTCTGTCTTCCTGTTTCTTTTTTACTCTTGCTCTCTAACTTTCACTTGCTCAATCTCGCAAACACATTCTTTTTTCATATTTAAATTTGCGATTATATTGCTATTCCGTCCCAGTATATATTTGGGAGAGTTTGCAATTGCTATCCTCACTCTAATTATTCGACTACTCATGCTGGCTTGTTTTTAAAGATAGGCAGGCAAGGTGAGCTAGATTTTATAAAAAAATATAATACATTGAGGTCTACAGCTAGGAGAATTAAAACTGGTTAAGAGTGCAAGTATTTTGCTGATGTTATTTAAAGTGTACAATGACACCAACCTCCTCTTATATACATTTATAATCTTTTCAAGTAAAGAATAAAATATAAATGCTGTTGAATGTAATAATAAATGGGGATATCCTATTGTCTCAAACTACAGAATAGTGAGTTTTGAATAATATATCGCATCATATGAAACATTCGATATTATCTCAAACAAGGAAAAATGCATTTGAAAAAAAAACAGCGAACATTGATTTTATATATAAATATATTTATGGCGCCCTTTCTTCATTTTGAAATTAATGTAGAAATGCCATACGACTTGTATAAATTTTTGATAGTTTAATGATCATAACAAATTTTATAGTTTTGAAGTGACAATGCATATAATATTTTTTAAACTTCAGTGATTTATATTTGTTCAATAAAATTTAATAAAAAGATCGTTAGTTTTACTGCAACATGTGTGTGTGTGTGTGAATGAGAGAGATTAATCATTTCATCCCAAACAAGGCGGGGAATGCCACTACTAATTAGGAGGTTACAGAGAGTGAAAGTGAGAAAAAAAAAGACTGGGTGGATTGAGGAAACGTTAATAGATGAAAAAAGTTCAAGATGACAGAATATGGTGACTGACGTTTCATTTTAATATTTTAAGATAGTAATTTTCAGGGAAGCAAGAAAAGAGTTCAACTGTCGGGAAGTGCAAGAAAAGAAACTGTTGGGCTAGAAGTTGCGGTTACATTTCACTATGTCACGACATTAAAATTGTGGAACCTAGATGCCACGCTTAAATTCATGCAGTCGGGCACCAGGGTTAAAAGCTCGTCAAAGCAGGTGACATAAAAATATATGTAGAAAAGACAGAGGAAATTCACATCACGTCTGTGAGAAAGGGACTGAAGTCGACATGCTAAGTCACGATCAATTGCATTGCAGATCCTTCTTTGGAATTTGACAAGACCGTCGAGATGAATAGCAAAAGCACAAGACAACACTATTCAATGCACGGCTGACTGGTAAACTAGTAAATTTGCAAGATTGACACTAACAAGAAAAACCTTCTGGTACGACACATTGAACCAACTTTCCTTGCCCTAGATGCAGCTATTGATACGATGCAATTGTTCCACTTCATGTCAGTTGAAAACGTTAGGCCAAGAAGGTGCAATGAAACGCTCTCCAGCAGTCGAGCATCAACCATGCTGATAGCGGGTAGGGAAGTTTCTCTATGGTGGCTAAATGAGAGCATTCCCTTTTGAAGGCATTAAAATTTACAAGCCATTTCCTGCACCAGTTAACTACTCAATGGAGGTCATTTTCAAAAACAGTGGCCATGGTATATTTGTCTGAATTTCTGCGTTGAGGATTTATCATTATTTACACTATTTGTATTTGGACTATTAACCTCAGATGTGTTTGTATCACAACTTTTCGTCCGCTGTGTCCGCTGGTTTTCTTCAGATGTATATCGATCTGGGTAATCTATAGGGGCATCCAAACTGAACATGTTATTTAATCTATGAGTGTACAATGTTTTCGTCCCACTGCTCACATATATGAATATCTTCAAGTTATTTTTCTTTTTAGAAATATTGAGTTATTGCTCGGCCGTTTTCACCTAGTGTAAGTACACATTGACCGACCTAGGGATTCAACTCACAACGATTGGCACTAAATTCACAAGCTTTTACCAACTAGCGCATTATCCCATCGAAAGATACGAAATAAAAATATAAACTAGAGTTATACCTGAACATGAGCATTGAAACTAAAACAGTGTAACACCGTAGATTAAATAAAGGTTTCCGTTCGGAAATCCTTGTCGGTTATCGAGATTTATATACACGTGAGAAAAGGCCGGAGTGTGCAAACAAAATTGTTAAAAACAATAATTATGAGGAAAATAATTCAATGTATTATATATATATATATATATATATATATATATATATATATATATATATATATATATATATTTGATACATTAGTTGTTAATAAAAATGAAACACACTGCCGCACCTATCTAAATGATTGGTTTTCCCTGTATCCTTGGAAAAAATATTATGAATGTATGTGCTTTTAAAACTCACTAAATTTCAAAATAATCTATTCCAAAATTTGCTTGAAAATGAAACTAGAACTAGTGCTTTTAATTTAATTATACAATTTAATTTGAATTTGTCAGTTTCTGATTTTGAAACATGGTAATTCCTGTGTAGCGATGGAACCATATTTTTTAAATCGGTTAATTTATATATATATATATATATATATATATATATATATATATATATATATATATATATATATATTAGTGTATGTATGTAATATATATTGGGATTATGCCTACACATGGAAAGAAATGGCTATTTTCATATAATCACAAAAATAAATATATCACTATATAATTGACAGTTTATATAAAATCAATGGAACACCACACATGTTTGTGTCTATGTGTGTGTGTGTGTGTGTGAGCGTGTATGCGAATGAACTGGTGCTTTAATGGATAGCAACCAGAATGAGCAGTCAGTGAGGCGTGTTCGAAGTCTAGTCGGGTTCCTTATATTCACTTACGCGTAAATACTATTGTGAAAAATATGAATCCATCTTCTCAAGCTATGTGTTAAAAGTAGGAATTTTTCTATGAAAAAACGTTTTTCATAGGTGAAAAGAAATTAACAATAAACAGAAATAAGCAAATATAAAAAAAATATTCAAAAAATAATGCAATGTTACGAATGTTTTAACATAGGATTCTGGAGACTTTATGGTTTCTGTTTCCTTTGCTTTTTTTCCATCACACTCATAAAACTTCTTCATTTTCTCACATGTAATGACATATTAATCACAAATTCTCCATAATTTTATTTGCGAACAATTTGAATAACGGCGGATTCTTGTGCTTTTAGTTCAACGTCTAAATGTTATCTTCTACATTTAATTAATGATGAGAGAGCAATTAAAATACCACCTATCTTTATTTGATCTCGTTGTGATCGTCATCATTATTTGTTCTCGTTGTCGTCGCCATATCTATTTATTCTCCTCTTTGTCATCGTATTCTCTGTTTCTTTTCGTCATCGTCATTTATATTTGTTATCCCGTTTCGCGTCGTCGTCTCTATTTGTTCTCCTCTTTGTCGTCTCTCTTTGTTCACGTCGTCGACGTCGCCTCTTTGTTCTCCCCCTCCTCGTCGTTGTCTCTAAATGTTCTCGTCGTCGTCGTTTCTGTGATGTTTAATTTACATGTGGACTATTCTCTTTATTTTTGTTGTTTTCATTATCACAATGTTTCGACCAGTGTGCTTTCCAAAGTTTGCCGATCCGGATGACCTAATTTCGAAATTAACCCTTTATTTAATCAACGCATAATAACTGTTCTATTTTCACTACCAGTGTCTAGGGATAGTTCGTCTTGTTCTGATTTTAGTACTGTTCTACAGATAAGAAATAGACGCGATATACCGAGACATGGGCAGTGAAAGGAGAACAGAACAATACTTAAAAGTGTATATTTCCATTTTTATATGACTGGACTAATACACATATAAAAATGAAAATATATACTTTTAATCCCAGAATAAGTAATTTCGAAAATTCAATGGAAATTAATTTATTTTCCTGTCAAAACGATTGAAGGGAGGGAGAAATAAAGAGACAACTACGAAGAAATGTAAAATAAAATATACGGTATGTTTGAAATAAGTGAGTTTATGTTAGTTTTTTTTTTAATATTTAAAATAGCCAGGCAGACACGCATGTTTTGGATGCGAGAATATTTCCCATTTCACTGGAGTAGCCGAAGACGATTTAATTAAGAAAATTATTAACAATTATGCGAAGTGAGATTAAAAAGGTAAGAAACATAATACCTGAAGATATTATTAGGTTAATTAGCTAAGAAACACACACACACATATGTATATCCACACAGACACACACACAGACAGAGAGATGGTGCGATGGATAAATCGTCGTCTAAATCATACAAATTGAAAATTACAATGATATTTCTTTTTAATAACTATATTTACCACAATAAACAAAAATACCTTGAAATACGAAAGAGTACATTTATTCAATAAATATTGGCTTTAATGACAGCCTCCAGACGACTTCGAAATCTCCTGCATCTCTTCTGGACAATGCCCTTGTTCAACTTGGTGAATGCTGCCATAATCCTTGCCTTCAGTTAATCTTTGAAGTTACAAGTGTCCAACTGCATCCAACGTATAATAATAAAAATGTTGGATTACAGTCTGGGAAGTTAGGTTGCCATATATATATATATATATATATATATATATATATATATATATATATGTATGTATGTATGTATGTATGTATGTTTGTATGTTTGTGTGTGTGTGTTTAGCCCATTTTCCATGTTGGACAGATTTCAGTATCTTTTCCGTAGGTGATGAAAAATTTTTCAGCCTACAGTCACTCCTTCACAGATGTAACTTTGTAAGCTTCTCGCTAATCTATTTTCATGGAAAATGTTCTGCTAAGCTATATACCATAGTTCAAATATTTACAGTAAAAATCTGGCATGCCATAAACATGGTTAACCATATATATTCACTTCGTATTCCGTTAGTAAGAAGAATGTTCCATTCAGACAGTTTCCTCCTAAAGTTCGCTACCATGTAGACCAGGTACACGAGAGGATGCTTTAAGAACCACTATTAAGTTAGCTTTCTCAATTTTAATGTCGTACATATCCTCATGATCTGCACTCATACGTTAATACAACTATCTCATTTGGCAAAGCTTTAAATTGAGTGACTCCTGGGCCTGTATTGGGTGAACATGTTGAAAATATTATATATAGTCATCTATATGTGTGTATGTTTCCCATCTACAATATGTCTGAAATTTCATTTCAGTACATATTTTGTTCTTTACTTGTACTCATTTTTCATTTTGTTTCTGCTCATTTATTTATTGTAGCAATTAAAAATTAACGGAAATTAAATTCCATGAAATTGCAAAATTTAGATTTAATTTTGATATTCTTCCATAACTCTGGTCGGCTGTATATTTTATGATCGTTTTAATAGTGATTTCCATGTGTCCCATCAATTATAAACTAGCATAATGTTTTCTCGTTATGATAAAATTTATTTTAAAATTATTTTAAAATTATTATCATATCTAATCCTGTCCTGTGAATACAGTAGCAACGAGATAAGTGCAATATCAAGTTTTAGCTTCTTATACCGTTCATTTTTCTGTTAAATTATGTTTTATTTTATAATTTTCCATATGTAGAACATTGTGTTTCTTCTAGCGACTTTAAATCCTATAACGGAAGCTTTCCATTAAAAATGGATCCGCTGTATCTACTATTTATTGATAAAACAAGAATCTGTTAATAAATTATGATTTATCAAATAAACCTTGTACTTAATTTTTATTTAAATGTCCATAACTCTTATATACATACAGGGACTGGAATTAAAATTTTTGATATGTTTAATTATCTCATTAAAAAGAATTTTAATTCAAAACATATGTCGAAAAAAAGACATGTCTTTCATTTTAAATATACAATATTTCCTGTATCAAATGTGTATAACAAGCCGACAAAAATAAAATGTAATTAAATTAGCTGAAACTTAATTCATTAATATTTTAAATTGAAAATATATTTGAGTGATCGATTCGTTTTCTATAACTTATCAAACTTTTGAAATTTATTTTAAGACATAAAATAATTTAAGGTTGCAAGAATTCGTTTCAGATAATAAAGATTTAGTGGTACAATTCTTACTAATTAAACCCATTATTGGTGGGAAATGGGTGTATTTATACCTTTCCCAAGGGTATTTGCGCTTAACGAGCTAAAATTGGAATCCGGTTCTCCGAATAACAATTCCGAGCGATTTTCTATAACACCAGCCGCACATCCAAGTTTACAGCAGGTGGTATTCACAAGGGATCGGAATAGTTTTTCATATTTATATAAACAATTTTTTAGTGAATTTTTCCACTTATAAATATGAAAAATAAGCAACTTAACTGGCAATGTTTTATCTATAAGTTAAGTATCTATTTTGGCTTCTTCCCCTTTTTCTTTTCAATTATATAATCTTCGGGAGCATAGGAGAACGAAAATTTCACTCGCATTCATATTCATCTAAAATTACCTTGTGTGGTAATCTTTTATTTTCTTAGAATGTTTAAATCATTTATATGTGAAGGATTATCTTTCACGCTTCGTGCGCATGTGGTATATTTATTTATTGAACATGTGCGTGTAGTTCATGCATGCATCTACATAAATGCTTGCATTTTACATTTATATTTTCATGCATCTGTTCGTGTTCATTTTAAACGAGTATTTACATTTTACGTATTGTGATTTCCATACGCAGATATTTCGTAGAATAATAGGGATATTCTTGCATAAAAATGGCCAGTCATTTCTCCTGAACTAGTTTAGTTATTACAAATATGCATTTGATATATTTTCCTATATTTTCAAAAGATATTTCACTTGCATTGCAGTTAGAAATAATTAAATATTACTGCGCACAAATCATTATTTGATTTCAGTGTATATATCCATCAGATAAATAGGCACTGCGCAGAGAAATTATATAAAAAACCTACTTCATTTCGTTACTAGATTTATATGACTTACGGTTAAAAGCCTATACTATATTTTACTTGACGAAAACTATGCATACTGTCTCGGAAATTAGTAATGTCCATCTCTACGATATCAACATGGACGTCTTTGAGCCGACATGTCAAATAAAAGTGCGTTTCCGAAATGGCCTTTGGAAATTTAATTATGGAGAGTAGTAGACGATGTATTTTCTTAGGTAGTGGACATGGTTCATACTGAATCAATCAGTTGTATTATTTGCTTTCTTTCTTTGATCTTTCTTCATTCTCATCATTACTTTTCATTTGTTGCTGTTTTCCACGACAATATTTCTGCGCTTGTCTTCTACTTTCGTTGTATCCAGAATATGCTTTTGGTATTAATTTTATGGTTTTCATTGTGGCTCTTGTCTTATTCTTTTTGCATTTATACGTGTCTATCAAAAGTTTACATGTTCGTAATTCGTTGTTTGTCTATCAAAGGATATAGAGATATATAACTCTCGAGTTTTTGCCGGCTTTTTCCTCATAACGTTGATTAAATTAATATTATTCTCTAAGTATCTTTCAATATAAGACGGCGTTTTGTGTAGGTCTCACTACATGGCAACGCTTCGCAAATGTCTAGTTGTATCGCTTGTATACAACTAGACATTTGCGATTGTATACAACTAGACATTGAGATTGAATAACAATATTTCTTTTCTACAAGAAAACAAAAAAACATCACTTTTTATGAATTTAAAATCAGTATTACATTCTATTTTTCCGTTAGAGTATTGTGTTGACTTAGCAGTTAAAAAGGACAGAACGGTACAATGGAACAAGTGACTGGGAAATTGCCCTGATTAAAATTTGATAAATGTTTTGAAAGCACTTTGTGTTAGAGTTAATTCTCGATTGGGAGTCAAATTAAATTTGTTTTTTACCTTTAATGTAGGCTGTTTTGATTGACCAGTGTATTTCGAAAAGTTGCTCACCTCGCCAGCAACAGCAACATGTGACTAAACAGAACAAGTCTGATGATGATTATATTAAAATTTCGACTTAACTGTGTTTGCCTTCATTAAATTTGTTCTAGTAATTTCATCAACGTCCTTTCCTGCAAAAATTCTTGATGGAACTTCCCTTTAGAAATGGCCAGAATCATTAAAAGCAACCAGCACAGTATGATTACATTTGTTGCCATCAAAGAGTGATCATCGATAAATATAACAGGGACACTACATGAAGAGAACAAATATAGACGCTATGAATGAAGACTACGCAACCCTCGACAAAATGGAAAAGTGCAACCCAAGGAGATATTTCCTTGTTGGCACATCCAACTTCAGCACAAAATTAGTTTATGTCAATTATGAAAATGTTAGGTCATTCATATTTAAATTTTCATTATAACTTTTGTATTTCCCGTATTATTTTATCTACATCACTTTAGTGCAACAACATTCCCGTCATTTATCGGCTTCATTGCTTTCCATATCTTTATCACTCTTACCCATATTTTTTATTGAACATTGATTTAATTATCATTGTACACTTAAACAAATTTATACGATTATATAAATAGATCACTATTTTTTTAATATATTCCTAAATATAGTTTACGTTTAATGATATATAATGCGAAAATTTCAGACAGATAATATATGTAAAAGAAGAAAACAAATAAATACCAAAGGAAAAATTATCTGAGCCTAAGCGTTTCGACATTCAAAGGACATTATCAAGGCAAATACAATGATTTTATTTTGTAAGAATATTTTATATATAAGAGCAAAAAAATTATTGGTTTTCAAAATTTAACAAATTCTTAAATATTAATCAGTTGAGCTGAAACTTCAGGCAAGAAATGGCGTAAACGAAGTGATAGAATTCAATGTTTAATAAACAAATGTAAGTGATGTTTGAGAAATTTTAATATATATATATATATATATATATATATATATATATATATATATATATATAAGTGAACATAGAAATCAACACTTAGAGGCGACAGTCTGTTTCATGCTATATGCAATCGTCAGGCCACGTGTGCTGTTATTTTTCTCGGTTATTTATATATATACGGGTCAGTGGTGCATTGTGGGTAGTCGGTTATTTTACCGGAAGTCGTTTATTTATTTATTTATTTGAGTTAAATTATTTAGCTTGTTTTTATTTATTTTTATTTTTTGTTTCTTATTGTATTTATTTATATATTTTTTTTAATCGGTGTTTTTATTAACGTAGTAAAAATTTGTTTATATCACTTATTTAATAGTTTTGTTTTTGTTTGAGAATTTAATTAAAGCTATTTGTTCCGTTTTGGGGTTGATTGTTGTAGTTTATTCTAACTATTATTTTGGCAGGAACAGTTTTTAATTTGTGTTTATTTGGGTTGATTATCTTTATTTGTTTTTTTCTAACGGTAACTTTATCGGGATTGGTTTGTTTATTTATTTACTTGGATGAATTTAGGTCAATTTATTTTACTTGTATATTTTCTGTTTTCGGGTTTCGATTTTTAAGTAACGTAGTATTTATTTATTTATTTTTATTTTTATTTTTTATTTTTATTTTTTTTATCATTATAAAACAGTTATAGCTATTTTTTTCGTCCTTTTTTTTGGTTTGATTTTTTAGTCTCACTAATATTTTGGTCATAATGCTTTGCTAATTTGTTTATTATTTACATGGGTTTTTTGTTTTGTTATTATTATTATTATTCTATTTCGTCTATTCTAACAGGTGTGATTTGGTAATTTGTTTGGATTAATTAATTTTGCTTATTTTATTGTTATTTTGTTTATTTATTTGTTTTTTATTTTATTTTTTCCGTTTTCAATTTTTTTAAGTAATATATATATATATATATATATATATATATATATATATATATATATATATATATATATTGTCATCCACAAACACACTGTTTCGCTGGCTAGACGTTCGGTTGCCTCTAGCTAGGATCGAAACCTGGCTGAATTGGCGTCAGTCGGAGAATCTACTCTTAACCGTTACCTCAGGGCAGGGATGAAGTTGAATTTAAGCGTATTTATTTTTTAGCTAAACACGCTAGTGACTGAGAGAACTCGATTCGTTTTAGGATAATAAAACAGAAACGTTAAACATCACTACACAATTACAATTATGTTTCGGCACTAAATATGTGTCTCATTGGGCGATAATAATCGTTTATTCGCCAGTAGTTTAACTTAATTTCAAAAGCAGAATACTTCCTCTTTTTTCGACAAAAACAGAATAAAAAGAGGCTTGTGGGTTTCACAGTGATTAACCAATCGAATATAACTAAAAACCGAATATATGAAAAATAATGCTAACCAAATATATCTTCACTCCAATTCTAATCCACCTTACATCTGTAATCGAGCATATAGAATGTAGTATTAACAACCACACATCTGACTAATATGTGTTTGATAAATACACCGGTGTCTCTGATACTGCTTTAAATAATGTGGTTACAAATAAGCTGAAATCACATATAGAAAATATAATATTTATCTAGGGAAAAAAAATAGGAATAGGAAAATCATTTGGTACAGACCCCCATTTAGCCAATTGGTCAATACTAAGTTAGAACAGACGTTTCTCTATGTAATTGCTAAATATTTCCCTAAAAGTAACCCTCTTAGTAGAATATTTAACAGGGGCACACTAAAACTAAGTTATAGCTGCACAGATAAACTTGAAGATCATAATGAAACACAATAATAACATTTTAATCCAATTTAAAAATTTAGATAATAATACACATTCCAAGATAAATACTGAGGATAATATTAACCGATGTAATTACAAGAATTCTATGTAATGCCCATTACGAAACCAAAGTGTAACCAACTCTCTTGTTTAGCTAAGTACTCTTTCTAAAATATAGAATCTACCGTTGAATAATTGTATATTGATAATAATAAGAATTTTTTTAAGACCACGTGATGTCAACATATTATCCTTCAAAAATAGTACATTTCTTTCTAAATATTTTTTGGAATTTAAAAGATGCTAATAAATCTCCTAAGGTAAAATGGAAAATTGTAAAAAAGATAGAACACATAGATAATTAAATGAGCCCTGTTTTCTATGCTTTCATGAAAAATTAGAAATTACCAGATTTTCTGATAAAAACGCTTTATTAAACTAAAGAATTGAATTGACTGTAAATTGTAGGAATAATCTACCTTTTACCTTACAATATGTTTAAACTTTGAATTTGACAATACTTTTTATTAGAGTAATAATCAGTAGAACTGTGGTGCACCTTATATGGCTTCCTATTCTATTTTAAGTTTCATTTTGATCTGTATTGATGTTTATTTAGTATCATTAACATTTTATATGGATGTACAGGTGTGTAGTTAGTATTATTAAAGTATTATTAAAATCTTACATTAATTATTTCGTATCATCTTATATGGATGCTCTTCATTTAATGGTTAACATATTAATTTGCCAAACTAGTTCTTTATTTTTATATTTTTTTAAACGGTTAAGTTACATACCAGTTTTTTAAAGGACACTTTTATTTATCAGCTGCAAAATTTTATGCAAGAAGCTGAACAAGCATATAAATGGTTAGCATTGTACTGAATTAGCTCCCTATCTCTTTCGATTTTTACTTATTAGGAAAGTTGAACGACAGACGTCTATATATCTTAGGATATAAGGTAACCACTGTTGGATTTTTGGGGTACCCTGGTGTACTAGTGAGCCAGCCAAAATGAGCTGACTCATTTTATAGTTCACCAATAAAAGGGTTAACCTCTCAGATGGCTCAAAATATTCAATGCGACGTGTATAAAGGCGGCTATCTTTTTCCTGAATACTCACTGCCAGCCGTTGATATCGAAGACTGAAGAATTACGGTACAGCTGCTGGTGGTATTAGCGATATAGTCAGATTCATTAGAGTGTCTGACTCGCGAGTGTTAATCTTTAACGTTGTTTCATTTTACAGTTTACGTACCGCGCTGTATTCTATATTCATAGACTATGGTGAACATGGTCAACAACCATTTGCATCTGTCCATAAGGAAAATTTTTACGATTTATATGCAGAAAACTTTGTGTCATGACCTATATTAAAGATTTGTTTCTTTTTTGGTGACTTTGAATTTAACGTAGATCACATTAGATTGGTTAATCACGGTAAAGCGCACAAGCCTATTTTAATTAAATTTAAATGGATGTATCCAGACATTACGCAATTTGTGTTTGACGATGAGACATTTGCGTGGGTAATCATAATAAGATTATGCTATTTATTATGGCGTGTCAAATGCCTCATTATTTTAAACGTTTAATTTCCACTATCACGTTGAGTTCATGTTTGCATGTTCGGTTTTGACGTAAATACATTTTATATTAATTCAGAATGTCCATGGATGATATTCCTGATAAATCATTGTCGAATACTAAACGATTCATACTAAAACTTAAGGAAGTTGATTTCTTTAAAACAAATTAGCTCATTTCTTTTGTTCCCCACCAGGATATATATGTGTTTATTGTTTCTATAAACGCACGGTATGTGAAATGAACTAAATCATTTTCCGTTCAATATTACTTCCCTTATACGATTTGATAAGGATCGGTTTAAACCAAATATTCACCCAGAGACAACGTAGCTCATGAGCTTGTTGAGAATACCAGGATGGCAAAACGCGCCGAACGCTTTCCAGATATCTGAAGCTACAGCCTGAGCGTCAGACATCCTATCTAAAGTTTTATACAAACATTCAATAATAGCTGTTAAAAACCTAGCCGATAGACCTTGCGAAAACGTAAACTATATTGTTTAACCGAAAGAATGTCGTAGGAAGTGTGATGCTTAACCAGTTCGGCGTTGATTAGAGCATATAATACTTTGACAGAAGAGGTAATAGACATATAATGAGATACTCCGATGGGTCAGACATTTCACCAATTTAATTAAAGGAAGGAACTACGGAGGATTTTCAACAAGCTGGCAAATAAGTAGCAATGGGACATTTATTGTGGAGCTTGGAGTGAAAAGAAGCCAGTTTAGGAGTACATTCCCTTCGAACAGTTACAGGGATACCGATGAATCAACAAGCCTTGTTGAGATCTATTTTAGAAATGATCACATAGATCATGCTCTCAGTCGAAACTCTCTCCTATGGGAAGAATCACATAAATATATACCTGATGTGTTGAGAGTTGAACCGAAAGTACATTTCCATGCACAGCATTCAATATTATCTGCAGTAAATGAAAATACATCAAACTGATTTAAGAGAGGAGGGACTTAGGATTTGCTCTGATTCGGTACAACCTACCGGAGCCGCTAGTAATCTTTAGAAGCAAACTTTTGATGAGCTATACGATGTCTCATTCTATCAGCGAGCAGTTACAACGAATATGATCGGACATGTCGCGTTGGTAGAGGCAAGAAATAGTTTCCTGTGAACTATAGCGACTGAAATATCACCAGAGAAAAAAGAAAATGGCAGTTTTACTTGACATTTCCAAGATGACACGAGAGCTTCGATGTCGGAATCCATCCAGGAAGAGTCCTCAGTGGCACATTTTTCAACAGTATGTTCAAAAAATAATTCCAACGGATGTGGCGAAGAAAATCATGAAATAAGTTCCAATCAGTGTGTTGTTAACAGATTCCCTGTTAATAGATGTGCTGAAGGAAATATCTTCAAAGATATTTGGGTTGTTGAAGTTGTCAAGAAGACAGAGCTGGAGAGTACGATGTGAATTCGAAGAGCATTTTTTAAAAAAATATTTCTGTTACATTAAATTCTTAAAATTAATTTCTTGCATATTAGTAGCATTTTCTTTTTATTTCAAATATATGGAGACACATATATGACATAATTGTAAATATTTACTTTTTAACAAATCATTATTCAGCAAAATATAAAGGAATCAGGAGAAAAAAAATTGCCATCAATGTCAGAATGCCAATTTAAAGATTGCAAATTGTTTTTCTCACTAGTTTATCATTTTATAGATTATCGAAATTAATTACGGGGTATTATCAGTGTAGGCATATCTTGCCATCTTTCCTCAAATATTTTGTGGGATTATGGACTGAATACAATGAGGGTCACTTAATTATAGTTAAAGTGATGACGTCAGTCAGTTATGTGCTATGCGTGATACACGCTTAGGTGATCATGTATCTTTCGATACATGACTGACGAGGCAATTATTTTTTTCCTGCAGTCGGTTGCCATTTCTTTCTGCGGTAGACTAGTTGCCATCCAAGGCTATAGACCCGGTCTGTCCTGCGATTTACCCATAGCTGGGGGTGGGGTGAAGAAGAGGAGTCATACATTTCCCAAGGGTATTAGCCCGTAAGTGATGACGACGTAAGGGAAAAACTGAGTTTGTTGTACGGCAGCAGGAATTGTCTTCATGAAAGTTCAACAATTTCCTTTCTTTATTTCATTCAATGTTCTAGCAATACCTGCTTCTTGGTGCCGATGTTCAGCAAAAAATATCAAGGCAAATCAGCTCAAGACCTGTGCCGATTACGGAAACGCTTTTGACTTAACTCGCACAAGATATATATATATATAGATAGATAGATAGATAGATAGATAGATAGATAGATAGATAGATAGATAAACTGCCGTCTAAATTCCGTAAAGATGAAAATAAGACTGGCAACTGATTTTGACAGATATATTTACCAAAATTACACAAAAATATCTTGAAATACCAACGAGTAAATTTATTCAATAAATAGCCGTAGCCTTCATCCACTGCCTTTAGGCGAATTTGGAAACTCTTGCAAGTCTTCCGGACTGTCTCCTTGTTTAATTTAGTGACTGCTACCATAATCCTTTCCGTCAGTTCATCTTTGGTGTTACAAGGATTTTTTTTGTCTCTCGCTCAACTACAAACCACACAATAATCAAGTGGGGTGAAAACTGAAGAGTTAAGTGGCAAGATGTAAGAGATGATGTTATCGCAGAAATTTTCTGGCGGCCATGATTGGTTTCTCCTGTTTGTGCGGCATAGTGCAGAGTCCTGTTACCAGACATGGCGTTATCCAGCATCCACCCTCTTGCCCCAGGCAGCACTACTTACTCAAGGCACTCGATGTAAGACTCCGTGTTGAGTATGAGGCCCTGTGGGAAGATAAATAACGCCATAATGTCGCAATCACAACTGATCACTCCAAACAGCATTGTATTTACCATTACCATGCGTGTGTGTGGAGGGGGGAGTTTATTTCTGGCTAATATTTCGGGAACGGAGTATTAATTGTACCGACTTTATTCATTGTGCAATTTTATAATTTTCCAAATTTCTACAACATCTCTTACAATTTATTGTCTAGGTAATTTTAAATTTTTCGCGATGAGCGTCAGGATTCCTATAAAAGTAGCATATCGGTTATCGACCTAGATTCTCTTCCCTTTACTTTGTTGCAGCTGGAGGAAACTTGGTGTTTGTTCATGTAATTTATTTCGTTTTTTTATTCAATGATTATTAATGCACATTTTCCTTTCTTTCCGGTATGGTGTCTGCATCAGAACATTCCATTACATGGACTCTTATCTTATAAAGATAATGTCAATGTAATGTAATGCTCAATCCATTCTTGATGCAATCGATTTCTAATGTTCTTGATGAGATTTGAACAAGTCTTTTCTGAGATTTTCTTCCCTTCTTTAATTGTTACACGTTCTACTTCATGAAGGTTTTTTGGTGACTGACGATTTATTCGAGCTTTCAATTATTGACATAGATTTTCAATAGGATTCACGTCAGGACTCATTGAATGTCATGGTATCGTTTCCTGAAGCCACGCAGCCACTGTTTTAGACGTATTTTTGGAAAGTAAATCGCTGGCCTAGATGAATATTTTCTGTTGTTAATTATAGATTTTCATCCAGAATTTTGATATAGTCCTTATTCCTCTTATATGCAAATAATTGTCCATCCCCCTTGAGCTTGAACAAGCCCAAAACATCATCGAGCCGCCTTCATGTTTCAAAGTTGCCACTGTGTTCTTAGGGAGGAAAGCATAATTTTTATAGCTCCAAATTTTCTGTACATAATTATGCACAAAAAGCTCAATTTTTGTTTCCACACTTCATAGCACTTGTTCCTAAAAGCAATTTTTTTTGTCCAAGAACGTTTTGGTAAAATTAAACCGAGCAACAATGTGATATGGTTTGTGAAGAGGGTTTCGTCATGGTCGATTTCCATACAATACATTTCTGTTTAAACAACTTTGTTAAGTTCATGTTTGTAGCTCTTTCTTTTTTTAAAACCTTTTTTTTCCCTCGAGATTGATTTGATTAGCAAATCAAAAATTCGAGGGTTTTTTGAAACGAGTCTAGTTATCTATCTATCTATTATATATATATATATATATATATATATATATATATATATATATATATATATATATATATATTAGTATTATTATTATTATTATTAATTCCGGATCATTTTCTAATTTATTCAAGATAATCTTCGCACGTTCTAACCTAACTTTCTGCCCTGGAGTGACAAGTTTCCTCACAGGTTTCACGTACGATTTTCTTTTCAAGTCTTTTTTTTTTACTGCTCTTTGGACTGTCAAAGTTGAATCTTCTTTCTCACGTGGCAAATGGTTTATGGATTGGGTTGGATCTTTTCTAATTGATCTATTTAGCTCAAAGTTTAAATGATGATCCCTCTTGTGACCTCCTGATCCAGTTGTCCTCTCTTCTTTTCACCGTTCCCTTGATGGTTCTGAAATGAAATTTGAAGATGGAAGCATTGTATGAATGTTGATGCCATTAGTGAAGGCCTAAATGATTTTTTCCTCTTACCATTTCTCCTTTGAGTAGTTAATTGGTTTGAAACATAAAGATTTTAACATGTTCCCTTTCATACTGAATAGCTCAAAGGGTTTTCAGTGATTCTTACAACAAATGACATCTAGGTGTCTCATGTTAAAACGTAAAAATTCAAGAGCTATATATAATTATATATTAACAGTCAACGTCAGTCTGTTAACCAAACGCTTCTTTGTGGCTGGATGGTTAACAGCACTTCAGATCAAATATTGGTTCTTTTTAGCGTTATACACTCAATGTATGTGTGTATGATTCATGAAACGATCAGTTTTAACTCAATACCTGAAGATCTCGAGGTTCACGCAGTTATTCTACCGATGTGGAAGGAAATGTATATTTATTATTAATGTATAATTTATAGCCCTGTTATTTTATCAATATTAGGATAGGACGTATGTAAACATGAATGTGGAGATTGAAATCAACACCTAGCGGTGATAGTCTGTCATGTTAAACAAAATCACCTGCCAATATATATATATATATATATATATATATATATATATATATATATATATTGCTTGTGTGTGTGTGTTAACATGGAGTAATTATATATATTCTGGTATAATTTGGAAAATTTTCCTTTCCACGATAAACACGCCAATGACGACACTCATGAAATTTAATTTCTTCGATGACTGTTTTGTCTTGTCGGAATTAAGAATGTTCTGGCTAAACCTTGTAATCCAATTGTGCTCTGAAAACAGAGTTTTCAATTTCGTTGAGTTTTAAGAATATCATCAGATCTTATCGTGTTGGCAACAGACAAAAATGGCGCCCAGACGGATGAAAAAAATAACAGAAATAAAATTTTCCTTCCATTTATTTGATTGATTTTTGTTTCTTTTTAGAAGACATTTTCCAATGTAAATCAATGCCTTTTTTTCTTGAGTGATTTTATGATTTTGTCATTATATTGATTTGTTGCGTCAACCTCAGACTAAAACATTGCTTATTGACCAACATAATTATGCTAATTTTATTCACTTAAAATGTTTTATTTTTTAGCGCTTCATAATTCGTTGTCAATACACTTAATTCAGTGATGATGACTAATCATATAGTTCGAATTGTTTAGTTAAATTTCGTATGACTTGCGGACACTTGACATGATTCTGTTTGAGACCAACAGGAGACTCAAGATCGAAGGATGACAGAAATACGCTCGTACGCCTGACCACAAATAAAACATTCCACAGGCTGTCGTAGACGATCCAGGTATCAGCACACGTCAAGTGAATCAAGCATGTTGTACATCTCATAGTATCGCATTTTGGGACGAGTGCCTCACACGAAAACAAAGTAAAATGTCAATATAAACAGATATCCAAAAAGCAATCATTGTAATTCCACGCAGCAACTCATAAAAAATGTTCAAAAATGTCCTCCGCTTGCTTCTATACACACATTCACCCGTCGGATCATTGACTGGCGGTCACTTTCAAATACAGCAACACGGTGTCGAATGGTTTTCCAGGCCACCATGAAACGTTGCTGAAGCGTCTCTGCAGTATTAATGTCTGCTGCACAAACCAATTGTTTTAGGTAACCCCACAGATAAAAATTCAAATGAGGAACGTGTAGTTCCTGGAACCGGTATTCCCCTACATATCCATTTATCGTGGTAGATGTCAGCCAGTGCATCGTGAACAACGTTACTAATATTTGCTGGAGCTCCTTCATGCATAAATCAAATGCGTCTTCGTATTAGCTGGTACATCCTCTAGCAGGTCTGGAAATGTGTTCGAAATAAAGTCCCTATATACAGCTCCTGTAATTCATGTTGGGAGAACATATGTACCTACCAGATAATCACATACAATTACTGCCCACACATTAATCGTAAAGTGATGCTGATATCTAGTCTGTATTACATGATGGGGATTCCGATCCGACCACAAATTTTGCCTCGTCCGTAAACAAGGCTAAAGGGCTAAACAAAGGATCGGAAAGTTGTGCAATAAACCATCGGCAAAACTTGTCCAGAGGTGAGTGATCAGAAAGCGAAAGAACCTGCACACGGTGTAAATGATTCGAATACAAGAGGTGTTCTTGATGTAACCCTCCATAATAATTCCACGTGACTTGATACCTGGATTATTTCCGACATCCTGTAGAATGTATTCCCCTTGATTAGGTGTACGAACGTATCTCGGTCTCCCTCGGTCCATAGTTTATGGTGTCGCAGAACCTGTCTCATCAACTTGACTATAAAGAGCAGCAAATGTTTGAGGACTCGGCTGCCTAGCGTCTGTCGGTTTGCCTCCTCCTAATTTTCAAAACCGCTACTAGGGGACGCTTTCCAGACAATAAATACTCAGTGATATTTTTCTCGCTTACTTCTCACCTTATCCGCTTATTCGTCAACATGTAACTTCTCGCGGAGAACGCGATTCCCTTTTTGGAAACGCATACAATATACATAGACACAAACGTACGTACACACATTCACTCACTACACGAACCTAGGACCAAAATTGTTTTCACATTTATTAAAGACGCACATCTTTGTCACTTGTAACCCTTTATTGTTAATACATTATTATTTATTTTAACATATATATTGGTTCTAGACTTGAATGATGTTACCTTTTGTTGAATAATGAACGTCATGTGTTGACAAATATGTTTGCGAGTATGTTTCTTTTTCTTTGTAGATCGGTTTGGTATAGTCTGCAGTTGCCGAAGAATCGTTGCAATAGAAAGTTTTTTTTAGTTTTTTTTTTTAAGATTGCTTCTATATTCAAGAAGAAATGTATTTGATAGTTGACCAGTGTACGAAAATGGAACAGGAATTGTTCAAATGTAGGATTCCAAAATGTTCGAAAATTTACCAGGGCTTTGTTCGAATGAAAACAAACGGATTTCACGATTACGAAAATTTTTGAAATATAATCTACTATCTATATTTCTCTTGTTGTCTGTCTGTGTGTCTTTCGTGGGCGTTGTTACCTCGCCCAGGCCGCATTTCTCACCCGATTTCGATGCGGTTTTCACCAAAAGTTTGCAAATGGCTGCCGTAAGGACATGACAGAGCCCGATTTTTGAGTTCGGAATCAGGTTCCGAAAAAATCGATAATCGAAAAAATCTGCTTACAGAAGGAATGATCGCATTTCAACCACATCTGACACCCTCTTAGATTCTACCATTAGAAGTTTTGTCCATAAGTTTCATGACCACGGACCCCTAAACAGCGCGGAAAATCGATAAAACACAAGAACCGATACGCCCAGATTGCGCCTGAACCGCATGTCGGTTTTTAGCGAAAACCGACCGGATTTATGAGGAGGCCATTGGGAGTCACCAAGTGAAATTTCAACTCTGAGCGCCCACCAAACAGAGTGCAAATCGACAATCGGTCAACCCTTAAAAATGTTTTTTTTCCGGTTGGGTATTTCCTAAATGCAGGTTAATTTAAGTTCACGCTATGCGCGGGAAGAATCAGGTCATTGCATGCAGTGGAGTGGAAGAAAACATTTGGCCTCAAATTCTGGAATGGGCGCAGGGCCATAGAAATTTGGCTTTTTTATCCCTGCTACCTGATCTGACTTTAAGCCACAAATGACATATTCGACTTTGTCAACACTTTTGAAAAAAAAAAACCCGCATACGTGCTGAGTGAAAATGGTTCCGCCCTCAGCAGTCCATATTCTAATTCTTTAAACTTTTTCCCTTAACCCAGGCCGCATCCCAGACCTGACGAGGAGTTTTTGCGCTAAAACAGCAGGGCTTCCTCCCAATCCATTTAAATGCTAATGCCGGCAAACGGCTAGCTGCTTCTCGTTGTCGCACAAACCAAACGAGCAAACGCTTCATTGCAGCTCCTTGCATTCTCATCGCCGGCATCACGTGCGTTAGAGCCAAGCTGCATATGCAGCAGGCAGCTTGACCCGGTTTACGGCCACGCCTTGCGTTTGCCAAATTATACGCGTCTGCGTGAATGCGCGCTAGCATCTTCCATTTTGCGTGAGCTCATTCATTGGTGTAAGACATGGCCATTGTCCAGGCTACGCCAATCAATGTCAAGTTACGCTCCCTTTAAATACCTTCAGCGCGGCTGCATCTGCACAACGACTTGATTTGATCGCCATTAACGCAATTGTCCATGGATTAATTGACAGCTTCCTGCTACCGCAAGTTACCTATTTGCTTAAACGTTTGCATTACCCATTTTATCTCCGCGTGCTGCCTCTACTGCGCAGCCGAGTCTATCTTAGCGTTTCATACCTATTTCAACCTTTTCGTAGTTCAGTTTTACTATTAGACAGTTAACTGCTGTCGCAAGTTACTTATATACTCAATCGTTTGCCCAACCGCTTTTATCTCCCCGTTACAGTTTTCACCGTAAGATGAAGTGTACTGCCTTTACTACGCGGCCAAGTACACCTCAGTACTTCACTGCCTATTTGCTTAAATGTTTGCATTACCCATTTTATCTCCGCGTGCTGCCTTTACTGCGTAGCCCAGTCCATCTTAGCATTCCATACCTATTTCTACCTTTTCGTAGTTCAGTTTTGCTATTAGAGAGTTACTTCTCTTCTGACTTTACTAGGCGGCCCAGTACACTTCAGTGTTTCACTACTTTTTAACCTTCAACGCTTCAACGTTTTGGTTGCGTAATCTCTTCCTACAACGTCGTTTTCGTGCTGCCAGAAGGCACGGCCCATAGCTAGGAGAAGCTTTTTCCATACCACTCCACTGCATTTTTAGTTTTCGTATACAACGAGGTTGCACCGCCTCAGCTTCGGTAACAACTTCCTTTCGCATTCTTACACAGCTTAGACAGCTTCTGGAAACTGTGCCAGGGTGTTGCACGTTTACAAATGCATTGACAAAACTCCAGACTCCGCTGAAATGGCGAAATTTCCAGTGGAGTAAAAAGGCACCAGCCCGCTGGTTTCCCTCCTCACATTCTGGAACTTAAAGTGGGGATCCTGGTTATGTTCCTTAGAAACCTGCGTCCACCGAAACTCCGTAATGGGACAAGGATGGTTACTCAGGCCTTACACC
This sequence comes from Acanthosepion pharaonis, assembly GCA_903632075.3. Taxonomy (NCBI): domain Eukaryota; kingdom Metazoa; phylum Mollusca; class Cephalopoda; order Sepiida; family Sepiidae; genus Acanthosepion; species Acanthosepion pharaonis. The sequence goes on from CAHIKZ030000347.1 coordinate 2,942,963, forward strand.
CAAACATTATTGAGGGCAAAATTATAACTGGCTGCGGTAAAGGATAGCAAGGGCTTATCCCAAGTATGCATTTGTATCCATCAGATGCCGATGTACCCTTCACTTTCAGAAGATCCCCATTCCCATTCGCCCCCTGTTTTGCTATGATAATTAATAAGGCCCAAGGACAAACACTGTCTGTCACTGCTGTACACTTAGAGGAGCAGTGCTTCTCACACGTCCAACTTTACGTCGCCTGCTCTCGAGTCGGCAGGTGCGATGATGTGTTCCTTTATTCACACTCACAAAAAGCTGAAAACGTGGTCTACACTGAAGTCCTCAGCCAGTGATACGCAAACTCCATTCCATTTTTCCTTTCCATGCAAGAAAATTTGTTCTTTCTCCCAGGCCGCATCCCAGATCCGATTTTTCAATTGACGTCATTGTGTCATGCCGGAGCACTATTTTTTATTTGGGACTCAAACTTTGTAAAAAACCGATTAACTCACAGGTGATACGGATTTGGGGGGTTTTAAGTTGAATGTCTCGCCCGCACTACGCGGCCCGGTACATCTAAGTTTTTCATCTCATTTTGGACTCTGTGCAGTTGACGTCGCGTTGTTACACACTTTTGAGCTCTTTTTATTTGAAATTAAAATCGAATCAGTGTATGGTTTCCAAAGTACCGGGTTAACAAAACAAGGGCAACAACAACCCCGCCCAAGTAGTATGACCAATCTCAATATTTCAAGAAACTGGGTTGGGTGTGAAAAATCATTTGTTGCTAACATTAATTTTCATTCGGTTTCATTACGAATCCTTTTTTAAAGCTGAACGTTTTGTGTTCATTTTGTTTAGTTCTTTTTTCGTAACATATTTAATGTTTAGTATAGATCTTAGAAAAAATTCGCAGTGTGAGATAGGGAAGTAGTAAGGCATGTAGCAACATCAGCACGGCAAAGAGCATTCCTTTAAAGGCAAGGAAGGGCAAAAATATTTTAAGTCACATGATAGCCGGCCATGCTGCTAGTTACTCAAATAAAAGACGAAAAATTTGTAATTCCAAAAGGTGTGTAAACGGCTTCAAAAGTAAACTTTGTAGACTGAGAAGTTCATTTTTATGTAGCTTGTATTCAACTACCACGGGATTAGCTCCAGTTAGTTCATTGGTAATACAAAGAAATCCTATGAATTGCAGATTCTCGCCCCAAAATGAGTAAAATAAAAAGATCTACACACTAACAAGTGAAAGTTAACTGTTGTGTATCTATTATTGACTGGGAAAAAGTATCAGACTCAATTTATCTTCTGTCTTAGTAGGCAAAAGTGCTAGGCTCATACGTTCGGAATATCGCCAGTTTTTCAACAATTATTTGAATTGTTAATGAGATATCGGCCAATTGACAATATTTGTTGATGTCATCAATCATTTTTAAATGTTATCGATATCATACAACTTCTTTGTAGAGCATTGGATTTGTATGTTTACATTGGAAAATATTCTATGTCGATGAGTAAGCAATAGTTTTACATTGTCTTCTTCAGGGTTCACCAATTATTTGTAGCGGAAAATGTGTGTATAAACGAATAATTATGTTAATTTCCAAATACGGATAAACAAATTTCAATATTTTTTTTATTTGAGTATTACTTTTCTTTCAAATTGAAATAAATGAATTACAAATATTCTTTGCGAAAACTTCCCGCAATTTTTTGTGTATTTTTTACATTACAATCGAATGAATTGCGATAGTACAGATTAAATAAGATGCGTCTAATTATGTATGTGACACAGGTCTACATTATTTTCACTGTGTGAATAAATTGTAGCCTTTGATCTCGTGAAAAAAAAAAAAAAATTTGCTACTGTTGTTGCCCTTCACCCTCCCCGGTCGTCCAAGATGTCCAATACTGCAGCTGATCGATGAAGTGATCTCTTCGATCCAGGTTCTGCTCTATCCCACGTTGTGACTTGCTTTGATCATTAGGCGGCCAAGATCGAATCCTCGTCAGGTATCTTCGTATTGGGCTGGTCGAAGAAAAAGACGCAAAGAAAGAAAATAGCACTCGAATAAATTAAAAAAAATAAATACTATTTTCATATCAAGTCCTTCGTACAGTAATTATTGTTAAAGTCAAGAGTCCGCCTGCAAAATCTTATCGGCCTCACCCGCTTCTAACCCACGTGTGACACTTTGTTGACTTGCCATCCAGAAATAGCCTGGATGAAATAGGAGAACGTTGATCAGAAAGAATTACCTGGTCAGAGTGCTGGCGGTCAGACTTTAGCCAGATTAAACATCTGATCATATCAGCATATGGTGTTCTACGGAGCCCAAATAACCTGCATATATGGGGGAAGAGCGATTCCCACAGTTGCCAACTATGTGCAAGCAAAGGAACACATCCTGAGTAGTTGCCCAAAAACTTTGAGGGGTAGTCGGTACCGTTGGCGCCACGACCAAATCCTTAAAGTGATTGCTAAACAGAGAGAGAGAGAACAAGCCTTTTATCTTCCGCAGATGATTGACAGTTGATAGTGGACTTAGAGACCCAGCTTAACTTCCCCAGACACATAGCCATAATATCACTCGGACCAGATCTGATATTGCACTCCGGCAACACGAAGTATTTCATTATTTGGGAACTATCTGTGTTATAGGAGGAATTTATTGCACTAGCAGAGAATGTGCTTGTCGAACAATGTCGGCGGAAGTTATGAAGAATATATGATTCGGTAAAAGTTGGTTGCAGGGGCTTTGCAGGACGGTCGCAATGTAGAGCCCTAGCAAAAATAGGCATAGTGGGTACAGTGAAGACGAGAAGGACATTACCAATGCAGTTTTAACTGCTTTCAAGTTAATTTGGCTTAAGAGATCAGGGCCAGGGAAGAACTAAAAAAAAGGAAGAAAACGGAAAAAAACATACTTAGTGAAACGGAGGGGAGGGTTTCAATCTATAAGTGAATATTGAGAAATTATTAATTCAGGGTAGTGAAACTGGGATGGATGGGGGTTGAGAAGTGTTGGCCTATGTTGGGGTGGGGGTGGTCAATGGATGGATTTTTTTCGGTTACCGATTGCCATTTATCCATGCGTATTTGCATATTTTTTTTAATATCCATTACCAACCCTAATACTTATGAATGTAAAGTTAGATCGTCGTAATCATAGTTTCATAATTGTTGAATGGTGTTTCTAGTATTAATTCTCTAGATTCATTTTCAATAATATTTAACAGATAGTAAACGGGAACATGTTACTTAACTGAGTAGTTCAGATTTCCTTTAGTTATTTAGGTATTTTTTGTTATTTAGTTTTTTTTCCTTACTTAGATTAGGCCATCGTATTATTTTAATCGATAGATTAAAAAACTGGTAAGGAATTTAAAATAAACAGTACGAGATAATTTTGTAATGAACGGTTCCGTAAAATTAATGTAAATGGGAGATAGGTTTCAAGTGTGCGTCTCCGTGCAGATGTGTGTGTGTGAGAGAGAGAGAGAGAGAGAGTATATTTACTACGTTTATATGTAGAGGCGTGAACGTGCATACATTTTTCTAATTTCTTTTGATTAAGAGTATAAGTTTAAACTTAAATATTTTTTTCATATAATAGTAAGAATAATGAATTTATTTTTAGATAGAGTAACATAAAATGTAAGTAAGGTTTAATTATCGAATTATGGGATAAGTATTTAAAACATAAAAACATTGGATTAAACTATGCAAGAACTAGCCCAACTTACCTCGTTATGAATTCCGGGGAAATAGCTGAAATGAAAACCGAATGGAACAAAAAGACAACACTATATAGGAAGGAAGGGTGAAAAGCCTTTATTTCATTGACTGACGTATGTCAATAAGAACGGTCGGATACCTGATTTCTTTTGATTTTTTTGATTTTTTTGTAATGTAGAGGAGCATAGCTCGACGCTATACAAGAAGGTGGCCTGACCTTTTTGGAATCAGGTCGGGTTTGCTGTTTGAGCCGATATGATGCAAAACCCAAGATATGGAGACAGTGCATCACCACCCTTGATGTATCTGAAATGTATTATTCAACTGTATTAGTTTTTCGACATTTTTTTAGCTCTCACAGATGTAAGGAACTTGAGTAATCAAAATGTTTAAAAATGATTTGTCAGCATAAATTACATTAATTTTTGCAAAGTTAAAGAATACAATTAAAGATGTAGTTAACATCATGTAGTAATTTTCTGCAATAGACCAATTGCCATCCAAGGCTATAAAACCCGGTCTATCCTGCTATTTACTCATAGCTGGGGGGAAGAAGACGATTCATACCATTCTTAAAGGTATTAGCATGTACGTGAGTGTGATAATTTCGACTGGAATTCGAAATCGGATTATATATATATATATATATATATATATATATATATATATATATATATATATATATATTATTCTGCATTACTTTTGTAATATATTAGTATTTCAAGTTCTTAGGATTACATCTTTCTCATCTGACCTAAATGTAACCTGAGAACTTTTTTTAACCAAGTAATAATTCTTGTCTGTCTGAAAGTGCTTACCTATCAGCTATAATTAAAGACAAAGGTGTCAGTATAGAGAGGATATAGAAAAATACATAAATATGAAAGCGTCTGCACGAATTTCTCTACGATTCTTTTAAATGTGCAAATGTATATTCTTGCTGCATTTTAACGAGAATATTTGCAAAATCAGCCGCAAGTATGAATGCATGAATATATTTTATAACTTTCTGTGCCACCTGGAGATTGATTACACTATTCTCTATTATACAGAGCAGCTTTATCAAAATAAGTCCAAAGTTGTCACTTTACGCAATCTAATAAGATTAGCTCATGGCGAAGCGCAACCTGACCATTAATTTACAGTTGATAATACCTATGTAGTAAATACAGATCTTTAGATTAAACCGATGCTCAAAATTTTTGTTGTCTTAACTGAGTCAGTCTAATTTAAATCTCATTAATCTACTTGACAATGGAGATGAAATTCTTGCTGGATTATTAAAAATAATCTCATGTGTTTGCTTAGAAAATGTCTAAAATGCAACAAAATCATAGGCTGTGTTATTCCGACTACCTAGATCATTTTATTTAATATCAGATTTTGACCATTATTGATTCCGACCTTTCTTTCTCGGTCGGTGTACTCAGCCATCTTGAAATTTTGAAACGAGAATGTTATTCATTCAGCGGAATAGATTTTCCTCATTCCAATTTTCAGCACTGCCAAACTTTTCGATTGACCTCTGAACTTTGACGGAACTGATATTTTTAATCACGGCTTTAATGTGTTTAACCAGATATACTTTATAATATATGGTGGTGATATTCTGAAATATTACAGATTTACAGAGAATTACAAGTATATGATATATTTGTCTCGTTTCAATTCCGGACACGGAACATAGATTTCATGAATATTTAAGTTATTTATAGGTTTAGTTTAACATATTCTCCTGCCTTTAATCAAATTTTCAATATTCTTTTCATGTTAAAACGAGAAAAGAATCAGGAAAATAAAATTATTAATAGCCGCGCGGTGACAGTGGCATAAAGGAATGTTTTTACTTATATTGTAAATCTATATGCGATATATGCAACCTAATGCTGGCATACACAGTGTTATAGATCTGAGAATTAATTTTCTTATTTTAATGTATATTTCAGTTAATCTTATTCGTTATGATAGGTCTGCTGAGGAAGATGTTTCCGCTAAATTTATGAACTGAAACTTCATTTAATTACTGTTACAGAAACGGGCTAGCTTGATAAAAGGATAGACGAGAGCCGAAAAGATGAATCTTTGTGAGTCTACCAGGATAAAAATGCTGATACGAATAGCAAATATATAGTTTTCATCTCCAAACGTCCGACAGAAAATGACAAGAATGTTTTCAGGAGATTTTACTGGAATATATAACATTACGAGATATTTTATTTAAACCAAGTCTCTAGAATCTCACACGTACATAGCTGTCTCAATTGGATCAATTATGGGGAATTTATAAGCTTAGCTTAGAAGTATGTGGCACCCAGTGAGGATCGAACTCACTACATAGTTTTAATTGTTCTATTGAGAATTGCACGCTAACAATCCCAACTCACAAGATGTTGACGGTCCATACTTCCAAAAATAAAATTTGAGGACCTCCACCCCTTCATTACTGGAAAGAACAATAACAGTTAATAGAAACGAGAAACCTATTGTTCTGAAAAGTTTTAATTAAGGACCTTCATAAAAACGCAATACCTAAATTTTCAAACGAGCTTTTATTTTAAGTTTAAGCTAATACATTCAATTTAAGATGTCCAATAAGCAAAATACTTTGCTTATTTCAAAACCTAATTTAAATTAACTGGAAATATTTTTCTTTTGCTAAAATAGATGATATGCGCTTTTTTCATTGCACTGTAATTCCCTTCATTAAAAAGTTTTCATAAATAAAATGTACTTTTCGGAAACTTTATTTGAGGAATATTAGTTGATTTAAAGTATAATTTATCTGATTTGAAATATTAAGTATAATTTATCTTATTTGAAACATTAAGTTTTAAATGAATTTTTTAACCTGAGAGTAGTAGTTTTTAATTGACGGAAGATTTGTTGATGTGTTTGACAACGTGACGACAGTTCTAATATAGTCCCACGGAATTTTTATCATGTAAAAATAATTGAATAAAATGAGGTGAGTGCTTTTTTATTCAATTTTTAAGTACACAGTAATCCGTGTAAGTGATATAGAATGCGAAGGCCAGGACCAGGATGATCAGCGATTGGCCGGAGTGACTCGTGGGCGGGGAGTTCTGACACTGATGGATTGCCTTTGTCTGGGTTTTGAATATAAATCCAAAAGGGGTCACAAAAGGTCACGAGAATTCTGAAACATCAGTATGTCTCTCACTCCCAGGTCTGCGACCGGCTACGACCACCTATGCAGCGTCTCTGAACCTACGTGCGACATACGCTCCTGTCTTGTCAGTCCTCCTACTGCCTCTTAGAATCCAAGCTCCCATTCTTAATAAAATGAACATCAGAAGTAAATGATCATTTTCGTTAATACTGTTTTCATCAAAAGCGTGCGGATTCCGAGAAGACACAGAAAGCAGCAGATAATTTATGGTGCCGTGACGTACGCATTTCCACATAAATAGGTTTTTACGAACTTGAAATCACTCCGATAGGTAGGTTTCCATTATTAGTCAGAGCATGCATCACACGTTAAAATTATTAGCGACTGATATTGAACAGTCTGTAGATGATATGGGAGTTACTAAAGTCGGCGCTTGCAGAGTAATGTGAACACACTGTAGACCCTAATATATGTTTTAGGTAGATAATATTAGAGAGGATAGACATGAGGTAATCCAATCTTAAATGGAGAGGTTATTAAAATTAGCGGAGCGTGCTTGTATGGGAGCAGAGCGTGGGCATCGGATAATACCATCGCAGCTTAAGAATTTTTCATGCAGGGGTTAGATAATGTAGATATTAGGATGGCCCTCTTCAGAAAACAACCAGAGATGCTAGAGGCTGCGCATGAAAAGCACTAGCAGAGAGTAAGTTGAGTCATATGTTTGGCTTGGACTTAAGTAGGGAACTCGTGCAGAAGCCCATGGAGGTTTGGCATGCATGGAGAAGGCTCAATGTTGAATCTAATCCGAGAAGCGAATGAAAATAATACCAGAGAATGAAAATTTGTTCCACCTGATATATACGATAGAAATAGATATAGTCAGGCAGGAAGTCATTGAAAACCTGAGGTGATAGTTAATAGAGGCAGAAGTGTAGTTATCTGCTGCGAATGTGTGGGTGAAAGGCCCATTAGACGGAGTTGCAAGCGATTGATTTCGGGAGACTGTGAACGTCCGGTCGAAAGGGCTCCAACTAACGCAGGAAGAAATTGCCGACGTATGTAGTCAATAATATGGATCACCCAATTCAGTTAGGATTAGGCAATGTAGACATTTTCATAGGGCTCTGGTAGATACGGGAGCAGAATTACCAGTCACACATAGGAGAGTTTACAGCGTGCTGCAACCCAAACCCGAAAAATTGAAGAGAGAGGTACGTCTACAATCGGCGAATGGTTCGCCTCTAGATGGGCATGCACGATTACAAGTTAAAATAGCCAGCTCACACCGCATAATTTTACGTATAATATTGGAATGGGACTGGCTACAGCAAAATGGGGCTAGAATTTATTTTGATTTAGGAGTACTACGTTCTAGTAGATGAGTATGTTACATTAGAAGACGGACACTTTTCGTCCATATATGAGATAGCTCGTCCTGTAACGCTAAAGCCCCCGTTCAAATACACTTATATGGCAAAATTCGGACTACCGGATGATAAGTTAATGAACTCTTATGAGGCTGAACAATTTTAATTGGCGTTTGTTACTAACCTATGTGGCGTTTCGCTAGCGAGTGCGGTAGTAGCAGTAGGTACAACGTGCAGAATACCGGTACTAATTATTAGTAATACGATCCATCAGTTACTCTGAGATGTGGGTGCCCGATAGCCAGGCTTAATCATGTAAACAGTCTAAATATCATCTCCTCATTAGAAGCGAAAGAGCATCACGTCGAAAAGAGAGAATTATAACAGATGAACGTCCGAGAAGAATTTAGGTAGAGATACATAAGCTGCTAAAGGAAAATAGGGATTTATTTACTAGGAATGACAAAGACTTAGGTAAGACTAATACAGTGAAAATACATATCAACATGGATATATGCATATAAGAAAATGTCCATATAGCGCACCACTCACACAAAGAAAACTAGTAGATGAGGCTTTAACGGAAGTATTAGAGGTGGAGATTATATATAGAACTAAAATTTCTTGTGGTTTCCCAGTGTTACTTGTAGAGAAGACTGATAGTAATACATAGTGTGTAGATTTTAGGGCTTATATAAAACTACTAAGAACAATGCACACCCACTAACGGTTATTGATGATATCTTAGCATCTTTAGGTTCAGCTAAGTACTTTTCCACATTAGATTTAAAATCCGGATAATGGCAGGTACAGCTACCTGAAGAAGATAAGGAAAATTCTGCGTTAACGTGTCATCAGAGTTTATTACACTTTAACGTCATGCCATTTGGATTGGCGAACCTGTCCGGTGTATTAAAGGAATTAATGTCCACCTGTTTAGAGACAAGAAAAGCGCGTTGTGTCCTGTTTGGACGACATTTTAGTGTTTTCTGATTCTATAGAACATCATTTAGAACACATTCAGATGGTTTTCAACAGTTTAAGGAAAAATAATTTGAAGTTAAACCCGTCTACATGTGATATCTTATTTTTAGTCAGAGAACCATTACTTATGATTTAAAATCAATGCTACGGGAACCAGTTACAGACCCTATCCGGAAACCAGTATATTTCAAGGAATAAAAATAGCTTCTGAGGTCCAAATAATAATGAGGATATGGAGGTATGTGCGACTAAAATGGAGTAGAATCTTGACAGGCATCAGAGTGACAAAACGACAGATGAGAGCTCTGACGAGTATCATAGTAGTATTAATCAAGATAGGACGAAGAAGAGTAGACGATCACCACATATTCAGGTGTATGATAATCGCAGTAATCCCGATTCAGCTGATCCTTTACTCCTGCAGTATTTAGGGAAAAGAAAAGAGGAAGAAAATGGTGAACATATACAAAAGTCTAGTAAGAAGGATGAGAACTAGGCAACTAGTGTTGGGTGGAAGTTCTCGTGTAATATAGACGAAAATAGAGGGGAAATGATTTAAACGAAACAACTTTCTGCCAATTAATCATATTTGAACCAGTTACTTTTAAGAGATAAAAGCAGGAGATTTTTAAAAAAATGTTTGGCTTGGACAAAGTGTACAGCGGGAAATCCAAAACAGATCACACACAAACACACATGAACTGAAGCTATATACAAAGAAATTCTTGTAAAGTTACAAGAGGAAAAATGTCAATGAACAATTCTGTGGGTTTGCCAAAGAGCAAACAGAAAAATAGTCTCAATACACATGTACCTTTGTGCAGACGGAGTAAAGAAAAAGAATGAAAAGAATAATGTAACAGCCACATGTGCAGCTTTGAACAATTGAATTATTTGTTCCTGCCACAGGTATCATGAAGATGAAACAATTGAAATTATCCCAACTTGAGAAATTGACTTTGTGGGATACTGAGGATACCAACATCCGGTAGAATCCGGAGGTGGTGTTTACACGTTATGCATTTAGGCGATTGTTGGTGGAAGGATAATTGTCATGTTTTATATTGTTGTAGATTTTTAAAAGTTTATTTGCTCTTATGACATATGTATGAGTGTATGTTTTCTTATGTTGTATAATATTTCTTTTGACTCCTGTATATGCCGCTGGTTCTGGAGTCACAGAGAGAGAGAGAAAGAGAGAGAGAGAGAGAATCTAAGAGTCACACTTGGCAAACATTTAAAATACATATTACTATGTATTTTGAAAAAAGAAAAAGAAAAAATGGAGGTAATAGTACAGAAAGCAAAGACTAAGGCCAGAATGGACAGCGATTAGTCGGCGTGAATCTTGGTCGGGGAAAACTGACAATTATGGATTGCCTTTGTCTGGGTTTTGAATATAAGTCCAAAATGGCGTTAATTCAACAGAGGGTCATGAGAATTCTGAATCGTCAATATGTCTCCTATACCCAGGTTTGCGATCAGCTAATAACACCAGTGGAAGTACGCTGATCATGCGTTCCTGTCACGTCAGTCCACAGTCTTAGAATCCAAGCTGCGACTCTTAATAAAAAGAATACTAAACGTAAATGACCCTTTTCGTTGACACCGTTTTTAGAAATAGCGTGGGGTTCCCGAAACGACACAGAAAAAAAAAAAAAAAATATAAGAAAATATTCCCCGTAATCTAATCACTTACCGAACTTTAAAAATTTTGGTTTTAAATTTAATATAGTCACTGCTCTTATTTTCTGATGATATCACGTATGGTCATGTATCATGTATGACCATCCGTACTTAGAAAAAGTGACAAGTTTATGCACTAATAGGAAAAAATTCAATTATTTTGTAAACATTGATCCTTGATTTGTATCAAGCTTTTCCATTTATTATTAGTAAATATAGTTTTCACTTACTAATAATATAATCAAAACCGCTGAAATTAATACAGAATTTTAAAATTTAAAACTTAATGATTTTTTCTAATTAAAAAATGAAAACAATTATTATAAAAATGCATTATTCCTCGACAAATTTTCTTACTTAAGACAATAGTGTACTTAACATATCTTATTTGTAAAAGCAATTAAAAGCTTTTCTAATTAAATAACGGCATAGTTTTTTTCATTTTTTTATTTTACGATTCTGAGAAGACATTCTGTAAGTGGCCTTTGTGATTGATGAATGCAAATTCATGATTTAATTTCTCCAAGGAATTCTGCTTTTAACTAATATATATACGAAGGCACTGAAAATTTAATTTCTTGAAATTTCATGGAATTAAGAGGAGTAAAGAGATGTAACGAAAAAATATTTTATCAAAATTCTCTAGAAAAATTAAAAAAAAAAATATTTTATTCATTTTTAAATAAGTTCTAAAATTTGCATTAAAATCCGAGAATTATTTGATTTTTTCAAAACAATATGTTTGTTTTTTCTTTTGCAAAAAGACGCTAAATTTCTTTGACTCATGCCCCAACCAAAATTACGAACATGCTAGAAAGGGTTAGAAAATTTAATGAAATAATAATAATAAATACTCTGGTCTTTACTCTTAATAATATCAGACATTTTGATGATGAAATTTTGTTTTATCAAGTTGAACGCCATTTTTCATCATTACGTTATCTTTGTTAGAACACTTTTGGAGGTGCCTACTATTAATAGAAATATGTTATAAATTAAAAATGATAGTCGAGCTGGTTGATAGGTCAATGAAAGTCGATTGTTTTTTTTTATATGGCCAATGTTAATTTTACCATTTTACGTAATATATATAACGTGTTTATGTATCTCAATTCCAAATCATTTATATAAATATATATATATATATATATATATATATATATATATATATATATATATATATATATATATATATATATATATATATACTATTAATTTTAAATTAAAATTGCTAAATGTTTCTTGTATGTGTCGTGTTCCTCCAGGAAGTGGGAATCAGGGTTCTCCACAATTTCCTAGCATTTACAGCTCCTAAGTTTCGTTGTCATTACCTCATCTTTCTCATTAATCGGCTATTCAGTAACAACTTCTTCTTAGGTAGGCCACTCTATTTCTTTGTCTATCTTGTTTTAAATGTCCTGTGTCAAATTTTAAAGATTTATTTTCTCATTACGCGCAGCAGAATTTTCAACTGTCACTGTTTTATAGTCAGAACAAACGTCTATTTTGTTCTATTAAACTGAAAACGTACACGCTATTTAGATGCACCATCCATCATATTCTCAGCATCCTCATTTAGAAAAAAAACACACTTCTCTTGTCCCAATTCGTTTCTTCATCTGTTAGGAAAATGTATAGCTTTAGTGGCATATTGTTGTATTGATTTTGACATCAATTCGTAGGTTTTATCCCGTGCTGTCCATGTCGATGACAAACTGTATTTGTAAGAATAAAATTGAAAATCAATTCAACAAAATATTCTAGATAGATGCGCGTTAAAAGTATCACACGCAAAATAGAGCATGTCTATTAAAATACGTCGCTTTTAATTGATTCATCGTGTAAAATTAGATAAATTGCAAGGATAACAAGACTAACGCCGGAATATTGCGAAAACTCCACAACTGAATCATCAAGTATTACCAAAATGAACATTTTCGCATAAAAGTAATATAAAACAACACGATGATATCATATAACTTAAAACTATGAATCGCAAACACCTGGAGGAAAAAAAATACAAGAAATACACACCAAAGCGAAAAATGTGAAATAAAACCTTGAAGGACAATTAAGAATAACAATCTGAAACAAGAAGATTAGATCATAATTCAAAATATCAAGGCTCTATTTGAAAGAAATATGGAGCAGCTAATTAATCTAGAAGAATCTGAAATGACACGCGCCCCTGTCAAGTTTGCCTTACGGCGATCCTGCGCAGTTGAAATAGCATTAAATACGTAAACTAATGAAATTAACAGATCAAATAATATCCTAAATTATTAAATAAATTGAGTTTTCCGATGTAAAATTTTCATTAATTAGATTCTGAATGAAAGATACACAATGTTGTGGAAATAATCTATCTAATAGAAAACAGTTATTACTGAAAGTAAGTGAACGTTGAAACCGAAAAAGACACATAAATTTCACTCTCTAAATTGCACATTTTTTATATATATATATATATATATATATATATATATATATATATATATATATATATATATATATATATATATATAATCATGAAATAATTGTGTTTGATGCTCTGGCATGCATTATCAGTGTTCTTGATATGTAAAATGATATATATATATATATATCATTTTCCTATATATATATATATATATATATATATATATATATATATATATATATATATATATATATATATATATACCCAAGTATATGATTGGTATATACGGAATGAATTCAATAACCAACAAATACTATTCTTAAAAGAGTACTCAATACAAAGTAGAGCATTTATAATTATTTATTTAAAAAAATTATAACATAAATATGTTATAAAATCACTACAAAAATAGCCATTTTGTTTCAACACTCTCAGTGTCTTTTCAAGTGATGATGTTGAATGTAAAATAAATCGTTTTAAAAATTAATTAACAATCCTTCACAAAGGGAAAACGTTGTTACAAAAGCTAGATGGACCAATCAAAATACAAGTATCGGAAAATTCAAAAACGACAACGAAGTCATGTTATAATAGCTATTCAAATATTTAAAATATGGGTAGTATTAAAAAAAAAATTATTCTAACCAATAACTACTAAATTATATGATAAAATTTAATATTAAAATTAAAACTACACTCTTAGGATTAAAATGGATACATTGTCAAAAGACCGGATATAAAATTAGTTAAAGTAACTTCAATGAAGAAATAAATTGAATAACATATATATTTCTTGTTTTCTCCTCAGTAATTTTATAGTTGTAAACTTAATAGCGATTAAATTTTGATCTTGAAATTAGCAGTTTTTAATTTTAATATTAAATTTTATCATATAATTTTGTAATTATTGGTTAGAATAAATTCTTTTTTAATACTACCCATATTTTAAATATTTGAATAGCTATTATAACATGACTTCGTTGTCAAGCTTTTTGAATTTTCCTATACTTTTATTTTGATTGGTCCATCTAGCTTTTGTAACAACGTTTTCCCCTTGTGAAGGATTGTTAATTAATTCGAAACTTTTAAAGCCATTTATTTTACATTCAACATCATCACTTGATAAGACACTGAGAGTGTTGAAACAAAATGGCTATTTTTGTAGTAATTTTATAACATATTTATGTTATAATAATTTTTTTAAATAAATAATATATATATATATATATATATATATATATATATATATGTATATATAAAATCTTCGGTTGTGCAAATGATATATCCTGTATATTTTAAACAAACCTAGGCATTTTTGTGAGTTCACATCTTTTAACATTGTTTACAGACTAATCAAGATAAATTTGAAAACATTGGCAGGACAAGAAGGAAAACTTTATTTGAGAATATTGTATTTAAAAAAAATCAACTGATAAATGAAAAAATAGTTTAAGTATATGCTTTTCCGAATTTGTATATTATAAGGATTGTTTTTCATTTTACGAAACGTAATTCTTAGATAATTTCAGAAAACAGTGACAATCACGAATTTAACAAATACATTCACTTTATTGTATAGTTATGTTTATTTTTTATTAGTTTCAAAACTTTTTTAACATAGCAATATACAGCCTGCTGTATTGTTTTAAGAAAACTATATTATGGATCAAAACGGATTATAGAAACCATTTATTACACTGATTAAACTAATCAAATGCTCCAGAAAGAAATAACATGCACGTCCAGTCATCAATAAAATTGAGAAAGGGAAAAATATATATACTTTGGATGTGAATTCGAGATTATTGTGAATATATAAGATAATATTGAAATCTTGAACATTATTTTCACAGATGAACTCGAGTCAACAGAAATAATTTTATTTCAAAAGAGGAAAATTTACATTAGCGAGAAAAAAGGTTTAACCTCTGGCTACTGAAATGTTCTTGTATTATATTGCTATAGGAAACATTTTGAAAAGATGATGATAGTTTTACTCTTGTTTATATATAGTTGTTGCAAAACCAAATCTTTACTTGCCATGATAAAGTCCATCAGAGAAGGAATCTCGTCGATAAAAAAAAGTTACGCATTGGGATCTTATTACAACTTGAAAAATATACGCTTAACAATAATTTTACTGTGAGACGACTGATCGATTGACGCTTATTTCAATTTCTCGCTTGTACTTGTACCATGGGTTGCATTGTACCATCATGAACCCTCATACACGAAGTCGACTGAAGGCGTCTCAATTACGAAAAACACGATTTTGAATATTCATTGAATAAAATTTCTTTGTACGCACATTTATTTTTTCTAAATTCCAACTAATTTTTTTTGTCTAAAGTATATTGTATCCGTCCGAGTACATTCAACTGCCATAAGAGGCATTTCCAAGAAATGACTATTATTAGGTTTTCGTGTTATTAGAATTGCGTGTTTTACAAATTCCAGCTTTTCTAGTAAACTAAATGTGATATAATCTACTACGGTAAAGATAATAATAGAATACCTTTTCGGTATTTTTTGCGTGGGAATGTCACTCTTCGATAAATGTGGTAAACACGACTGAAAATTGGTGTCTGGTGATTAGCATTATTTTTCGCACTGAATATCATATCATTGTCACTTTGTATGTGATTTGAAAGTTTATAAATGTTTACACTAATATACATGAATGTATTTCACGTTTCCATTATATGACAGTGTGATTGATAAAATATTTTCCACCTACCGATGCCAGGAAAAAAAAAAAAAAAACGTCGTGAGCTTCTCACAGCTCTGTTGCTATTTCCATTGAAAATGCTCAGGCAAAATACATTCCATAGTTCCTCCAGTTCTAAACGACACGGCTAAGACCAGCCTTGTCACGAGTATTTTATTCCCTTTGTATTCCCTTTGTATTCCATTAGCGAGATGCAAGTTCCACTTGAGGAGCTTTTTCCAACGAAACGTTGCTTTGTGAAAAAAAACTCCCAAGTGGATGATTCCCCGATCACTACAATCATCCTGGGCCGACCAAGCATAGAAATGAATACTATATGGGAACCAGTAATAAGGAGTGTCAGAGCAAATCGATAATAACAGCAAAGATATGAGCTCTGGTAAAAACATGCAATCATAACAGCAAAAATGGCAAGATGAGCACTGGTAAAACTAGTTGTTGAAGACTTTAGGTTAATAATATCCAGAAATTCATACATATATGTCCTCAGGGACACCTGGTACAGTGGATAAAGGTGTTAGTTAGATCCAGGGACAGGACGCAAAGTGTGTGAGTTCAATACCTGGTTAAGACGGAGGAGAGGGGAATTGACAGAAGATGACTGATAACTGACATCCATTAGACGTGGGACTAGAACAGTCTACCCCAGTGAGCGAAATAAAGTGTTCAGTTCGACATTCCAACCACCTGAAGAAGGCCGGAGTTTACAAATACCAAAACGTTTTAATAAATATGGTGACAAAGATGAAGACAATAGTCAGAATAATGTAAATAGTGTACATAATACCTCATCTTATAAATATAGAAAGGTTATACTGAGCGTTTCTAATTCAATGATTATATCCGATTTTGATATTTCCATTTTATGTTTTCCATTTTTTGTTTCAGTGTATTGTTTCGTTTACTTTGCATTTATATTTTCTCAAATATTCTAAAATTCGATCATCAAAACATCTGTTTCTGTTCTTTGTCATGTACATTGGTCTTGATCTGGCAGCTCGCTTACAATGACTTTCCTACCGGTGTAATGTCACTTTCCCGTGCCTCTTCTATAAGTAATTTCATTGTTTCATTGTTCTGGTTAAATTTCCTCTATGGTACCTAGGATTTATTGGTTAATGGCAAGATCTCATCATTTCGAATTTGAAATGGCTAGATATAACCGAAAATGTTATGCTAACATCTTTTTAATCGCAATTTTCTCTTGTGCAATTCTCTTCCAACTTCGTACTTCCCTCTGAACTTTGATCTTCAAAAATTTAAATGCAATGTCAATCGGTATCTACTGTCTTTCTTCTTTTATTGATCTCACAGCTCAGATGTGTTTTTTATCATATCCTCTAACACTGTATACCCACTTGTGTTGTAGTGGCTTACTTGGGATGAAATTATGTATATAGTATGTGCATAATTTGTTTATATTTTTCTTTCTTTAAGATAGTGTTTTATATTATTTATAATCGTGGTGTTGATATTTTTTGTTCCATAATTTACATTTATTTTATTTTATAGATTTATTATTCTATTTACTTGTTTATGAATTCTTCGCTTTTAAAATTTATAACTTGCAATATAATTTTAGATTTAGGTAATAGATTAGTAGGTATTTAGAAAAGATGTTAGGTTAAATTTTCATTTACCGGTTTCCAGTAAATAAATTTGCGAAATTGATGCATTTCTACAGTTCTAATATACCACTTTTGTACATTTGAAAACATTATTCAGTTGCACCAGAAGATTGGTTGGTTGATCATTTTTTTGTTTAGCAGCGTAGCAACATACTTGTGCGTTATTTAATGCCGAGATATAAGTATTTTGCAAATAATTTTATTTTATTTTTAATTTTGAAGATGATAATGCTTTACTGATAAAAGACTGACTAATTAACTCACACATGGGGAGAGAACAGGTGTATCCATACCTTTCCCAAGGGTATTTCGGCGCAAGTGAATAAAACGAACCCAGTTGAAATTTGAACTCAGCTCTAGGATTATTAAATCCTAGCCATTATTTATTTAAACTATCTACAAATCTATACTTATATAACCTGCTATTCCTATCTGTTCACCTACATTCGTACTGACCAGGCTCGATGTTACTTAACTTCATTGATAATAAGGGAACCGGCGTTTCAAAGTGATGAGGCCGTAAGCCTGCCTCAGAAGAGACCTTCTTAGTTAGAGTAACCTCGATGATGATGATATGTCAGGTCATTTTGGATGCTATAATTCCTTCAATAAAATTTAGTAAACTTTTTCTCTTTGTCCTTACGAGTCATCAACTGCCTGATGTCGCTTAGTACAACACTTGGAAACTAGCTTTCAAGTTATAATGATAGTTGAGCGAGGAAATGCAAACGACGTTATAGAAAACCCATAAAACGTAGTTTTTCTTGCCACTGTCAAAATATTTTGTTCAAAATCTTTGGCCAGTTGTTATCATGTTTTAATATTCTGAACATAGGTGATAGCTATGTATGAGCAAACTGTACAAACATATCAGAGGTGAGGTAGGAATCTCAGAATCTCAAAATCAGCTAGATTTCTCGACGAAAAAATATGTTCGGAAGAAAACTGCTACAGAAGTCTGTGTGCGATTTTCATCTGAAATAAAGTGGCTTGAGTTTAATCCACGCCTTTCTTCCACATAACTTTTTTGGAATGATAGCTATTTACAGGCCAGCATTACAGATAGGGATAGCTGAAATATTAATATAAAAATCCATGAGAGAAAATCCCTCTTCGTGATCTAATTTGGAAGTCTCTGTAGTCGATCATTCCTTTCAGAGTTGGGGAATAATAGTTTCAGCCACAAAGTGTTAATAAATGCTACTGGCGTTTTTTTTTTTTTCTTGTTTTAATCATAAGGGGACCGTTTTGTTTAAAATAAAACTGATAAGGTTCTAGAAAATTTCTAATGTGGATTTCCTCGGTCTGCTGCATCCCTTAAGAACACAGGCGATGATAACTCAAGAAACCTCCATATCCCTTGAGGTCCTTGGCAGTTCTTCTCCATTTACTAAAGCTCCCCGCCTTCAGCCATCCATTCCCAAAATCTCTACAGGTATGTGACTCGCTTCCTTATCCATTATCTCCTGTCCTCAGCCTGGAGCAGCTTGTATAAAATTCTGTAAAGTTTTAAACAATCGAGATGCTGTTAGAATTAGTGAAAAGAAAGCAGAAACTAGCATGAAAGCATATTGTATGAACACAATATTTTTTTTTTATTTCCTTATATACTTATTCTCACTGGTACGGAATTGTATATATGAACGATACAATGTTACCACAAAAAATTATTATGCAATAGAGAAACATAATGTTTCAACCAGGTCAAATGAGTTTTGATGTGATTAGTACCAGGGCCAAAATTGAGAGGAAATCAGACAAAACTTCATAGTTGCAATTACGAGTCAGCCACCCATGAAGTATGATTAGGCAACTTTGTTTAAAAATATTAGCACCAGAAATCATAGCGAGCATTAAGGCTAAGAAATGTCTACAGTAACATAAACTTATCGGACACCTACATATGCGTATGTAAAATATGCTAAACCAGACGTGTTTCGCTAATGATTATTTTAATGTCGAAAAAGAGTACACAATCACGAGCATAGGGATAGCGCAGTCTTTTCTATAAGTACACTGGTTTTCTGCATCCAAAGACTTATACGGTATAATCTCTGAACTAGTACCTTAACAGAGAGTCTGTCGATGATCGGTCCCGATCATCGACAGACTCGCAATGATGATTTTTGGCTCTTCTGATGCGCAGTAACAATTACCGACTTACAAATGAGGCTACCTTGTGTTGATCGAAAATTAGAATACAGTGAATAAGAGATGCATTGTACCTCACTAGAGTTTGATCTTGTTCTGCATTTGGGATCCTTTCAGGGGGTTTCTTTCCTGACAATCAAGTGCAGCGGGGGCCGGAACTTATATTCAGCGTTGAGTTCCTAGGGAACTCTGACCAAGAAGGTATTTCGGATTATGACAAAGAAAATATAAGACAGTTTCAGGAATCTATTGCTCTGAGGGACACTAAGTATTATGTACGGTAGCCTTAGCATACAGAAAAACTGACTCAGGTTCTTTCAAAACTTACGCATTTTTGACAATGTAGCGCAAAACGTTGAGGAGAAAGGAATTTATCAGAAATATTTGCAAGTATTTTCCCAGCAGGAACGCCATGGTATCATCGAAGAGATCTTTCTGTCTCCTAATCGCTTTAAGAACTATAACTGTTCCCGCATCGGGCCGTAATGAGACTCCACTTCTACTACTAAAATGCAGCCGGTGTTTATCTGCCGCTTAGAGACTGGCAACTCTGTCTCATTGAATGAGGCTGCTTATCCAGGAGTGAATATGATTAGTGATATGCAGATATTGCTGCTCTCTTTCCGAACGGATGACTATGTCCTGGTGGCGGATATCAAGAACTTTTTAATTTTTCCCATTGAACAGGAGAATGAAAAGAACAGATTCTACTCCTTCCTTATGGACGGGAGCCGGCTTTGTTGCTTCCGATATTCCATCATTATCTTTGGGTTTACGTCCAGCCCCTTCATACCTTCACACTGAGTTGTATACTGAAGTACTGTGCTGCCTAATTTCCCTTTGACCCATGTCAGTCTATGATGGAGAATAATATTTACGTCAGCAACTTAGTAATGACTGAGGAATATCCTGCAAATTTGCTTAAACTGTATTCCCTCGCCAGAGAGCGACTGAAGATGGTGGGTTTGAGCTAATTATCCCGATCTCAGGGATCAAATGAGCCTCGATGGTACATTGTACTCACGGTATTGAGCGGGGGGAAGTTTTGGTTTACCGGTACTGTCCTCTCTTGTAGATAATTTCCGTTGCTCTTATTGCAAGCACTCCCGATGATGCAGCCAAGAGACAGATCCTTTCTGAGGTGACCAAATTATTCGACCCCTTGTCTCTCTGTCTCTCTGTGACCTTGCGGAGTCGGGTTTTCGTTGGTGGATTGTGGAAGAAAGGGTTAGGATGGGACAAGCATGTTTCGGTAGTGTTCCAGTCTCAATGGCGGGTCTCGCACGGAATCTCTCCAGCCTGAGTTCCATACACTTCAACCGGCAGAGACTTGTTCGTATTTTGCGATGCCTAGACGGAGAAATATGTGTTTGCTGCATATATCGTGCAGAAACATCAAGTTTGTTCCTTTAAGGAATACGATCCTTCCTACCCTGGAGCTGTTGGCGGTGTGTCTGTGTTTAAAGTGTCTGCCTGTTATCTTGAACCGCTACAACACCATTTGTACGTAGCAACGGACGCCCAGGTTGTGTTGTTCCGGGTTCTTTCTCGGTCTTTGGCTAGCAAAAACGTGTTTGCTAGGAATAGACTGGGGGATATTATCCAAATGATTGGATAATATGACACTCAGCTTGGTCTGGCACCATCTTTTATGTATTTTTTGACTACCCAAAATCCAGTGTATTTCATCACTACAGGATTGTCGCTTCGCTAAGGAATTTTAAATCTAATCTTAAACTTTGATGACATGGACCTTCTTGGTTGAGTACCGGTAGGGCTCATTCCCCAGCCCAGGAATTACATTGCCTCAGCAGACACAACCGATTGGTCCCTCTTGAGTTTGTGAACACTTCAGTCGTTCTTGAGGAAGAATATCCTTCCGTCATCGCTACGGATCTTTTTTTTATGGTTTTCCGCGTCTTTTTAGAGTTGCGAGCGTGGTCTTTAAATTACTACGAATGTAAGGTCGCAATATATTTAACGAAACTCCTTAAGCGACAGACCTTCGCTGAGGAGCTGGAAATCCTGCTGAGGTTCCCCTGGAAATCGTTGCCTCGTTGGTCTCGGCACTGGATGTTATTTTCAATCAGTATGGTTTGATCCTTCCATCTTGGCTGCGAGGTAAAATAACCCCATTTTACTGGGAAAAAATCACCTTATCTCAAGGCTGATTATAATGGATTGCCACTTGCGATGCTCACACTTGGGAGTTGGATCGACTCTGACTGAATTAAGATGCAATGCCTACTGGGTTCCCCAAGGAAGACAGGCTGTCAAGAAGGCTCTAATATTCTGTGCCTTTTGCAGATAGTTCAATGCAAGACTTGTGCTACCTCCCAATATTGCCACCCTACCCATTCCGTGCGTAGAATTTGCGGTTCCCTTCCAGAATAATGTGACCGACTTCACAGGGCATGTTTTGATTAATGAGGGAATTACAGAAAAAAAGGTGTATTTACTGCTCTTCACCTGCCTATAAAGATGGTGCCTGACATGAGCGTCTTGTCTTTTTTCAAGCTCTGGTTTGGTTTACTAATCTATACAACATTCCTTCCGCTCGCTACAGCGACAATGCCAAAACTTTTTTGGGTAGTGGAAGATTATTTAGCCGTCTTTCTCTTTACCATGAGTACCAAGAGAAATTCTGCATGTGCAACATCAACTAAATAAATAAGGATGAACTCAGGCGAGAAAACCTTTATGCACAACACCGAGAACCCACTTTGCATGTGATAGATGAAGCTATTGATTCAATGTATTTGTTCTACCACATGTCAACGGACAGGGTGAGACCAAGCAGTCGCAGAGAGGCGCTATCGTGGAGCTGGGCATGAGGTATTCTGATGGGAGACAAGGAGAGTGTCCTCTACGATGGGTAAATGGGAACAGATTCGTTTTGGAGTTATTTAAGTTTACAAACCATTTCCCGCCCCACTAAACCATAGATTGGAGATCCTTTTAGAGACCATCGTCAAGGTTAGTTTTGTCAGCGAGATCAGATTTACTATTGAGGCAGGTGTAAATAATAGTGTAGTCTGCGTAGATGCCTAGTTGGGAACTGATGACATGAGGAATACCGTTAATGAAGATCAGAAAGTGTAGGACGCCGGGTTAGAGCCTTGGGGAACACCTGCGTTCGTGTGAAAGGAACTGGAGGAGAATCCGTTTAGGACAAACTTCATTTCACGGTTTTACAGGAATGATTGTATTAAGATAAATCATCGTCCAGTAACGCCGTCATGCCAAACACTATCAAATGATTTAGAGATATCTAGAGCCACAACTCGAGCTTCTCCGTTATTGTGAAGTGCCTGGTATACAAATTCAGTTATGGCTGTGAGCACATCAGTGGTTGTTCGGGCAAATGGAAAACATACTGTTTGTCCGAGAGCAGATCATGTGATAAAAGTTACTTAACCATTTCGGCGTTGACTCAAGCCGCTAAAACTTTAACAAAGTGTAGTAGCAGACTGATAGGACGGTAGTTAGATGAAACAGAAGGGCTTCCAGTGTTCTAAAAGTTGTACTTAGAGACAAGTGATGAGGATTTCCAACATGCTGGAAAGCAAGAGTGGGTGATGCAGTATCTATATTGTTGGGATAGGACAAGAGCCCGTTCAGGAGCACATTTATTCAGAACAACGTCTGGTATCCCATCCCAACCATTAGCCTTATAGGAGTCTTATTTGGAGACGATGTCCAGTACCATCGACAGGGTTATATGCATCTCAGTCAAGTGAGCTTCAGTTCTAGTGGGAAATCAGATGTGTCGAGTGTTGAATTGGATGAGAATTTCCGAGCAAAGCATTCAACCTTATCAGCAGAGGAAGTCAAGAACTCAAATTGATTGAATAAAGGAGTTATTGTGAATTTGTTATTGTCTAGTATGCCCTTGCATAGACGCCAATAAAATATAGAACAAAACTTGTGAAAGGCAATGTTGTTTCATTATCTCAGCAGATACAAACTTTGCTTCGTTGACGGCAGGCTTGCCCTCATTACAGGCAGAGACAAAGAGACGTCTGATACTGTCAGACATGTTGTTACGGTACAGTCGAAAAAAGTGATTCCTATGAGCAAAGCAGCAGAGAACCATGGTGATAAGCCCGATTTAACTTTATATTTTCTTGTGGGGATGAAAGCCCTCGATTCCAGCTTTTACTCAGGAGGGGACTTCAGAAGCACATTTCTGAACTGGAAGATTAATAACCATATTTCAGGGGACATCGGAAAGGAAATTACGAAACGGGTCTCGTCTGCTCCTTGATAGCAGAAGGATTTTCTCTTGGCATGATGTTATTTGCTTGGGGAGGGATAGAAGATGTTAACAAACACTACGGTATGTCCAGAGATTCCAAGAATGCACAACTGCGTGACATAACAAACCTAGGGGATGGAGCTAAAACAGATCGAGAAGGTAAGCCTTAATCTCATGGTTACTGGGAAAATGCGTAGGAAAGTTGAGCACTTGTGTGAGGCATTGGGTAATTGAAAAGTTAAGGGTTTTTATGCAAGAAAGGTCGGTTATAGTGTTTTTAAGCCACTTGGTATGATGGGCGTTAAAGTGACCGAACAGTAATATGTGTGCAAAGGGAGGATGGAGAGCGACAGAGAAAGAAGAGATAGCTTACAACACTGAGGATAAATAGACGGTGCCAAATATATGAATGAACTGGAGATTCAAGAGAGAGTTCCCTAGTCAGTGGGAGATGGTCCCGGGCCAAGCATGTGGATGTGAGTTTTTGGGTCCATTCAAAGGAAAGGAAGGTAATCGGGAATCGAGAGGTCAGAGGTGGGTACAATATATATTAAGAAATAAAAATAAGCAAATAAATAAGAAAAAAACAAGTAAAAATTAATCCAAAATAAATAAATAAATGAATTACAAATCGCTCCCGCTAAAATATTCGTTAGAACTAATAAAAATAAACATAAATATAATTATAAGTATAATAAGCCACCTAAGCAAATCCCACCCAATTTTTTACCACTTTAATAAAAAAAATAAAAAACCGAAAAGAATCAATAAATAAAAAATGAAAATAAAAAACAATTAACCCAAATAAATAAACAAGCCACTCCCGCCAAAATAACCCCCAGAATGGATAATCCACAATGCTTGACTGACCCATATATAAAAATAGTCGAGGAAAAATCCAACACTGGAGGCCTGACGACTGCGTCTAACATGAAACAGCCTGTCGCTTCTGAGTGTTGAATTCAATGTTCACTTTTATATTTATATTTACATACGCTCTATCTCTGATATTATGCACTTTATCCCGTAAATATAGCATACCTTGAAACGATATTTCTTCACACACACACACACACACACACACACACACACACACACACACACACACACACACATATATATATATATATATATATATATATATATATATATATATATATATATATATATATTAGGACAAACCTACCTAGGTTTCATTTAAACGGATCGTCAGGTGATCCCTGACGATCCGTTTAGGTGGGTAAACCTAGGTAGGTTTGTCTGGCTCACTAGGTGTATCTAGGTCTGCTCTACGGTTGTATTGAGCTCTTTTGTTAGTTAGTTGTTACTCGTATCGGGGTTTTTTCTTTGTGCTTCAGACCTGCATCTGTGCGATTTTTTGTCGGCAGAAGTTCATGTTTGTAGCTCTTTCTTTTTTAAAACCTTTTTTCCTCGAGATTGATTTGATTAGCAAATCAAAAATTCGAGGGTTTTTCGAAACGAGTCTAGTTATCTATATATATATATATATATATATATATATATATATATATATATATATATATATATATATCCTGGTAAGCTTCATCCGAGAGTAAAGCCGCTGTTCAGGAGGTTTTAGGTAGGACTTGTCAGGATAAATAGTTCCTCCTTAACATACTTATTGCTTCATAAGTGCTTTTCTGCACTTGTAATATTAATGTAAAAAGTCAACTTGTATTACAATGAAGGTATTTAATACAATCGAAGTCAATGACAATAAGACATCTAAAACTAGATGTGCAAGAGTCTGCCCCGGCAGGCGTCCGAGGGAGCCGTATCTTGGGCACCGTCATCATCATGCTACTGTGTGCAAACCACTCAATTTTAGGTTGATATAATTTTTAACTTAATATTGAAGCGAATGTGCAGGGAACTAAGAGAATATCTGCACTGGTTGCTAAGGAGCTCCAAGGATATGATATGTATGTTGTGGCTCTTTCGGAAACTAGATTTCTTGGAGAGGGTCATTTCAGGGATAATTCTTGTGGCTATACGTTTTTTTCTGGACCAGAATGTAGAAGTGAAAATGAGAATCAGGTGTTGCTTTTGCCATTAAGACTTCAATAACTAGTCAAGCGGATGACAATGATAGAATTACCAATATGAAAGTTCCTCTAGTATGTGGATGATATGCAAACTTGATTGGTGTTTATGCCCCAATCATGGTTTGCACAGATGAAGTAAAGGAAGCTTTACACCAATCTAAAGTCTCTTTTTGCGAAATCACCTGGAGGAGACAAAATTTTCATTCTTTGATATTTTAATGCACGTGTGGCTCCCGACTGTGAGGCATGGAAAGTTCTTGGTAAACATGGGGTTGGAAAGTGCAACAGAAATGATCTGTTAGAAAGAATCTAGTCGATAAAACGGTTGCTTCGCTAAGTTTAAATAACGTTACGTCTTTCAAGGAGACTGTATACGAGGCATGTGCTGATGTTGTTGGATTTATTGATAAGAAGCAACAGTATTGTTTTGATCAGAATGACAAGCACATAGAAAAACTCTTGGAAGAGAACAACAAGCTCCACTCTGCATTACTTCACAGTGATTTACCTGTTGCTCAAAAGAATGAAATTGAGGCCAAGTTAAAAACAGTAAAAGCGGATATACAGCGAAATCTGCGTACAATGCAGAATAAATGGTGGATTGAAAAGCTCATGAAATACAGCTTGCGTCGGATATGAAGGATAGTATAGCCATGTACAGTCAAATGCGTGAAGGTTATGAGATTTTTACTTCACGTTTTGCACGTCTAAGCACAAAGAATAGCAAAAACCTTCTTCGAGATCCCGATGATTGTCTGTTCAGTTAGCGTAAACATTTTGATGAGATTCAAAATTAGCTTCTGCTAGAGATTTTCTCGCTGAGCCTCTAACATTTGAGAAGTTTGAAAGTGCTGCCAGAAAGCTTAATGGTAGAAAGTAACCTGGAGTTACTAATGAATCTCTTCCGGTATCACAGTTAGGCTTCAGGGCTGGACCTGTCAGTGTAGATATGATTTTCACAGACAGGCAATTGCAAGAAAAGGGTGTCAAGCAGAATATGGATCTCTACTAGGTATTTGTTGACCAAAGCATTTCACACCGTAAATAGAAAGACTTTGTAGAATATTTTAGGGAAGCTGGGATGTCTCGAAAATTTTGTTTCGCTTGTTTCATGATTTTATGAAGGCAAGGGATAATATTGGTGAAATGCTGTGTAAGCTGTGACGGTTGAAGCAGGGCGACATTCCGGTTCCTGACCTATTTTCCCTGTACTTCTCTATCGTTTTTGAACAGGCTTTAAATACTGCAACCTTGGTATTTACAGTCGCTATCATTCATAAGGAAGGCTGTTTAACATCAGGAACTTTGTCGAATGTTCACTTGTTGATCGAGGATTTGCAATATGTTGATGACTGTGATCTTGTGGCTCACTCGCAAGGAGATATGCAGCATCTTGTGGATGATTTCCTAACGCATGCACTGCACTGGGAGTGATTATTAGTTTGAAGAAGACAGTAGCCATGTACCAACCAGATTCAGGCCGTAATGTCAACAGAAAATCTTGGTCTATGGTAAAAGGTTGAAGGATGTTTGCGCGTTTTTTGTATCTTGGGAACACGTTGAGTATGTACTGTGATCTTGATACGAAAATTTCAAACCGCATACACAAAGCTAGCCACGAAATTGGAAAAGTGAAAAACTGTCTGTGGCCTCAACAGGGAATTTCAATGAGTACAAAGCTAAAGGTCTATCTTTAATGTTGTGAGTTTTTTTTCCACTGCAGACAAATGAAATGTATTGAGAGTACTATTTACGTCGTATCCTTGCCATTATATGACAAATATTTGTTAGTAATGTTGATTTTATAGAGAGGAGCATCTCTGATAGTCTTGGGTCTTTCATACTGAAACATCAACTTCGGTGGGCGGGAGACTTCGTTAAAATGGATGCCAGCCCTATGCCAGCAATTTTTTAGCTGCAAACAAGGAAGAGAAATGCCGTCAGACAAAACATGCGCTTTAAGGAATGCATCAAGGATGCGTTGAAGAAATAAAACATTCCTTGTGAGTACTGGGAAGAATGTGCATAAGAACGCAATAATTTGAATGAGGATGCTAGAAGTGAACAGTGCCTTTTTGAGTAGGATAAGAGGAGACACGCAAGGCTTAAAAGAGATATGCGTACAGGCGTCCTTGTTGAATTTTCTGAAGACTTTCGCAGACAACTTGATATGACGTGTACAGACTGTGGTAGCGTGTTTCTGTCGATGGGTGGTCTAAGGATTCACTTGACAAGTGACTATAAAAAATTAGCAAATGAAATGTGATATTTGCGGTGATATAAGGTCCAGAAGCGGTTTCATCCGACATTTTGAATTGCATGATAATGTAACATTCGCAATTGCACCTGTAAAGTATCCTGTTTTGGGCAGATTACGTCGGTGCTTCGCTGTGATACAGAGACAAAATCGATCGGCACAAGAGAACATATTCTCAAAAACGTTATGTAGCAATGGCCATACTAGGACAGAAATTGTCGACAACCATATATATGCCTATAACTCTCTAGCTCCAAGGATTATCTATGAGTCCGTACGTTACAACAAGATTGTATATACTCACGTCCATACACACGGATATACTTCCGCGTATTGATGTTAAAAGATGAGAGAAATGAGCTATTGCTAAATTACTCTTATTCTCATTTCTCAAGTACTGTCGGTCTTTTCCTAACATAATCAGCAGCCATGTAAACGTTGATTTCGAAAAATTGGAACTTTCCAATATTAATTAGGTTTAAGTCAGTCTTCATATCGTCAGTTTCATTTTGGCTTAATATTGTTCTCTCGCAAGGAGTTGTATTAAATCTACACGTGAGCTCACAAGTAGTAGTGTATTTGCATATCTGGTCTTTTAGAAATTCGATATTTAAATGATGCCGATATATTCATTTGAGCCTTCCGTCGAAAAATTACTAAAATCATTCTCAAGTTAAATATGTAGATCAGAGTTCATTCTTCCCATTTTACGGAGCACATTTATATAGTCGACGATTTCTTAAAAATAAAATTTTAAAAGTCCGATTTTGTACATTACATTTATTTAGGGATTTCCTAAATATTCACTACACCCTAATTATTTCTATTTCATAAATATGGAATGTCAAAAAATTTCACACAATGTAGCTTTAAGTATTTTTATCACACACCGTTCATTCCATCTCCTGCATATATATATATATATATATATATATATATATATATATATATATATATATATATATATATGAGTGTGCGTATTGACAGATTTAATGTCAAACTGTTTACTACTATATCCAATGTATAAAAAAAGGTTTGTTTTTTTTCTTTTATGTGCATATGGGACATTGGGTAGAAGTAGTACCGTTGTTGCTTGTCTACTTCACCTTATTTTATAAGTATATATATATATATATATATATATATATATATATATATATATATATATATAAACATAAAACATTAGGCAGCATATGATTTACATACAAAAGAATAATCACACATAGAATTAATCAGAAGTATCAATGCGATTATTGGCGACATCCATCGCTAGAAAACATAATATATGCATTAAAATCATGTTCATCCATAGTGCGAGTTTTGATCCTTGAAGAAAAACTTGTTGTCTGTAGTTTTTAAGTTTATTTGATGTTAAAATGCTAGTACTTACGGACAGTCTTCCATCCATCATAAGGCATGTGTTTTTTTCCTTAAAACTGAATACACTTGTAAAAATAGAATACGTGGATTTAACACATCACAAGAAATATTTAAATAAAATTCTCACTTAAAAATTTTGAAAAACTTAGCGTTGCGTCTTTGCACGTTCCGATATCTTACAACCGTCAATAATAGCAGATATTCAAAAAACATCTTTTGGTCGACATACAGATATATCGTCTCAAGTTTTTGATTTTATAAGGAAAAAAACACATGCCTGATGATGGATGGAAGACTGTCCGTAAGTACTAGCAATTTAACATCAAATAAACTGAAAAACTACAGACAACAAGTTTTTCTTCAAGGATCAAAACTCGCAATATGGATGAACAGGATTTTAATGCATATATTATGTTTTCTAGCGATGGATGTCGTCAATAATCGCATTGATACTTCTGATTAATTCTATGTGTGATTATTCTTTGTATATATATATATATATATATATATATATATATATATATACAAATATATATATATAAATATACACACAAATATATATATATATATATATATATATATATATATATATATATATATATAGTCTGAATCTTGGTGAGTTTATTTCTATATTGGTAATGGTGAGTAATTGCTTGTATTCGCTTTCACTTGAATTAAGTCTGTGTTTTTGATATAATTTTGCTTGCGACAGATATAATTTTCATTTGCGTTTCATGATATAGTTTTCATTTTATAAATTTTTCATCATCGTCGAATATATATATATATATATATATATATATATATATATATATATATATATATATATATGAGTGTGCGTATTGACAGATTTAATGTCAAATTGTTTACTCCTATATCCAATGTATAAAAAAGGTTTGTTTTTCTTTTTATGCATATGGGACATTGGGTAGAAGTAGTACCGTTGTTGCTTGTCTACTTCACTTTATTTTATTTATATATATATATATATATATATATATATATATATATATATATATATATATATATATATATATATATATATATAAAATATATATATATATATATATATATATATATATATATATATATATAGTCTGAATCTTGGTGAGTTTATTTCTATATTGGTAATGGTGAGTAATTGCTTGTATTCGCTTTCACTTGAATTAAGTCTGTGTTTTTTGATATAATTTTGCTTGCGACAGATATAATTTTCATTTGCGTTTCATGATATAGTTTTCATTTTATACACTTTTCATCATCGTCGAATATATATATATATATATATATATATATATATATATATATATATATAATAAAATATAAACTGAATATCACCTCATATTATATATTCAGAAACACGAAGAGGATGTATAGATCGAGCGCTCTGTAATACCGCTCTGTAATACTTAGATATATCTGTAAAACTTAGATATGACGTCCACAGGCAAAGAAGGGCAAAAATATTTTAAGTCAAGTGATAGCGATTGCTGTAATAGTCGTACGATTTTTTGAATCAAGCACGGGAAACGCCGGGCCATGTTGCTGGTATGTATATATATAAAACATATATATATATATATATATATATATATATATATATATATATATATATATATATATATATATATTTGAAAAAGATTCTTACAGGTACAAAATTTTATTATGGCAAGGAATAAGCGGAATGTAAAAGACATAATTATGAAAACTAAGAACTAAAACAAACAACCGGTTTCGTCCCAGTACTCCTCAAGTTTGATACACTGGGATCATAAACTTAAAAACAAAAAAAACATTCAATGAGGGGGAAAGGAAAAAAAAAATTATATATGATAGAAAGAACTAGAGCCCAATCACATTCAAGCCCAACAAGCAATCTCTCTGCTTACAGAGATACGGCCTGCGGGACTTGATGTAAATGGACTCAAGAACCTTCAAATGATATGCAGAGTGTGACTTCGCCAGAATGGAAAAACAGTCAACACTCAAACCAGTAACACATTCCCTGCTAGTTATAGCGTGTTCCGCTATAGATGACCCGGATGTATTCACTAGTTGGCTTTTGTTAGCGGCCGGATTTAAAATTCTGGGGGTAAATGTTGTTTAATTCTAAAATCCAAACGCTGAGACGTTCTGCCTATGTAGTCACATCCGCAACCACATTTAAATTTTATATAACTGAATTAATATGAAAGGGAGGCAGAAAATCCTTGCGCCTGAAGAAAGAATTGGTCGAGTAAAAAATATTACTCGCACATTAGCA
>CAHIKZ030000347.1:2980000-2990000 GCA_903632075.3 Acanthosepion pharaonis
GAATAATATTCTACTCAGATATATTTCAGATTTGTTCAATGACTCGAATCTCTATATATACGTGTTTAGATATATGCCCATAATTTCACGATTGTTATTTACACTTGAATATTTAAAACGTCTCTACTTAAACTGAACTGCTGCGCGTATACACAGACAGATGAAAAATTAAAAGCGGAGATAAATGTGGAAAATATTTCAAATATTTAGAGGTAATATCAAAGTAGAAAGCAGAATATTATAATGTCTGAAAAAATATTATAAACAAATGAAGTTTGAAATATAAATTAGGTCGTGATTAAATTTGAATGACAATTTAAAGAAAGTACAAATATACGTCGTAATAAAATAGTGGGAATGATAAAATCAGAGACAATTAAAAAGTATAGGTAAAAAGGAAACAAAAGCACAAATCTGTATGCATAAACAATAAACCAATTTGAAATCAAAATGCAATTTCACTATGTAAATAAAAACAAGTCAAAGAAAGTGCATTAGAAAAAAATTGGAATATAGTTAACGAATGACGCCTACTCATTTTTCTTTGCATCAGTCTGCTCGGAATCTTACCATTCTATCATATTTTTTACTGTACGTCTTTAGTACTTTCTCCTCTTTGAGCATAATGTCCGATTTTTTACGATTTCGTAATAATTAATTGCTTTTCTCCTCTTAGTTTATTCTTTTCCGCTTTTATGTAAATGTATTCCTCATTAAAACAGACAGATCCTGAGAGTTAAAAAGTATTTAAAAATATCGTTGATAATAATAATATTCTGCCTTTGTTTCAACGAATCCTGATTTTATTTTGTACTATATGCTATTTAGTAATTTTTCATAAAATGAAAAGAAGTGGGAACAAAAACAAAACAAAAAAAAATCCTACTTAGTCGACCAGCTCCCCGAACAAGGCATGTATTGAATTCTGTTTCTTGCAAGGCGGACTATTCTCCGGATTCTTGCACAAGGCACAAACCAGATTCCACCTGGACATCTTGTAGTCTGTTGTTATTAATATACAACGTCCTACCCTGTGTAGGCAGAGAGAATTAAAAAACAAGTTGGTCAATTCTTCAATGTGTCCTCACTTGAATCCTATTAAATATCTATGGGAAGTATTGAAAGTTCGAATAAATTGTCGGTCACCAAAATACCTTCTGAAATTAGGATGTGTAGGCATTGAAGAATGTCTTGATCAAAAACTTTAGAAAACGATTGCAGCAAGTTATAAACATTAGAGGCTATCATATTGACGATTAATATTGTGAAAATTTTTCAAGTTTTCAATTTTGCATACTGTACGAATAATTTTGTCATTTCCTATTTTGCATAATTCGCCTTTCAAATTTGTTGTATTTAACCTATTGTTCTGAAAATAGTTTTATATTCCTTTTTTGTGTTTATTAACATATAAATACCTGGCATCATCCGGGCATTAGATTCGGAGAAATAGATAAAAATATTCAAAATAGATAAAAATATTCAAAATAGATTGGTGTACGAATAATTTCGTCTTTGACTGTATATATAATTAAATTCATAACACTGTACTAACTAAGTGTTACACCGAAAAATCATATTTTAAATTGCATTTATATATTTATGTACAGAAAAATTAACCAACGAATCGAATTGCTCAAATATCGTGGCTTGCTATCTCTCAAATTTTACCCACATACAAATATATTATATTTCCCATAAGGATATTTCTGTTGTGCGCAAATATAGTTCTATATGAATGTTTCCGCATTAAATATTTTGAGTTTGGCATTAAGTTTTTGATACTTAAAACTAAATCCGTCCGTTTGATTGTCACAATAATTCAATTTGATCAATTCCTTCCTGTATTTGTTTATCACTATCTTTATTGACCCCAGTTTAATACATTCTGCTTTCGTGTTCTATTGGATGTTCAGCAGGTGCATATATAAATTATACACATGAGCTCACACTAATTAAGTCATGAAGATGAAGTGAGTTTGAAAAAAAAAAAAAAAATGTAGAATAATTTGTATCGGGAGGACAAAAGTTAAAAATAAAACAAATAAAGGCTTGCTGGAATCAACTCGAGTGCACTGTTTTTTAATGAAAACGTATCTTGATGAAATACATTTTAAGTCTTCTGGCAGATGTTACTTGATGAAGCTGGGGATGAGAAAGCATGCCGATATCTTTTCACTAGTGCCTGTCAGCAGTTATATTCAATTCACGATAGCGTAATATATAATAAAATATATAATAAAAAAAGCTGCAACCAAAAATATTCTAGAGAATCGAGTAACTGAAAGTTTCATAATTTATTCTTACGCTTTTTATGCTGAAATATTTGAAATATAGACGAAATTATTC
The DNA here is from genome assembly GCA_903632075.3 of Acanthosepion pharaonis. NCBI lineage: Eukaryota > Metazoa > Mollusca > Cephalopoda > Sepiida > Sepiidae > Acanthosepion > Acanthosepion pharaonis. The sequence goes on from CAHIKZ030000347.1 coordinate 2,982,350, forward strand.
TAAATAAATTCCAGTACACATTTATATTTACAATATTAAAAATGTAAATAACTTCGATCTAAACACTGAACATACAAACGCACACCTACATAAGCGAGAAGATATCTTTTCTTTTAACAATTTGTTAGCATAAGTTGAACTGTATACACAAATATCTGCGTTTTAAAGGTTTGGCATTTATCCATATATCTGTTGACAGAGTTATAAAGTGGACATCTGTTACAATTTACGCATGATTAAGTGCACGTTGAATGCAGAAGAATCCTGAATTATTGATGTTAACTTAGGGAGGCCCTCTGTCAACCCAGACGTCAAGTGGAGCTCATACATATGATAAAATGTTAAATTTGCCGGAGAAATGATCGGTTCCCCGTACCTTTCCGGTAAGTACATAAACTATTCGTGCTATCCTCTACTTTTAAAAAGATCCAGATCAGGAGTAAAATGGAGTAATCTTACTATGTTTTGGCAGGAGCTGTCTAGTCTTCAAATTCGGATAACGATAGTCCAAAGATTAACAGTGTCACTGTGGTTGATTTAATTTATTTTCCGCCCTAAAACCGCTTTCTAACAGACGAATAGTCGTAAGCCTCTCTCAGTTTCATCTTTATTAACATGGAAAGAATTAGACGAACAACATTCATTAGGTTCATCAGTCCTAACATTCACGTTTAAGACCCGACATGATAAGCAAAATGCAGCGAACCACAAACATACCATCCGTAATCAGTTAGTAAGATGGAGGTTCTACACGAAAAGCTTCATCCCACATTCTGTGCCTTGTGGAATCGACTCCAATGAGGATGGTTTCACGATCTTTATAATTTTAAAAAGTTTGGTGTTAACCGTTATCTTCCACATATATGCCAAACCCAGTGTTTTAGTCTGTAACCGTCTATCTCGTTGAATCCGGAGCTAAGTAAGAGGTGAATAGCATTGCAAAGAAAAACACAAAAAAAACATATATACAAAAAATAATTAAGAAAAAGTTTCAAAATTAGTATGCAATATTGAACACTGTATATCGTAATGTCGTTTATGCGGAAGTTTGTAATGTGTTGTGAAGTTGATGGAGAATCAACCCTGGCTTTATGTAATTATCTGCCCCTTTTATTTATGCCGCATTGTTCGGCGTTCTAAAAATACAGCAGATTTGTTAATTCTGTCCGCTTATCAATTTTTACTGATGCTGGAGAGTGAACGAGTGACTGTCCGGTTAAGAAAGATATTACAGTGAAAATTCTGCAAACTTCATTTGTCAGAGACTAGTAGAAAATTGAACACTGTATATATATTTATATACATATATTTATATATTTTTATTTGTATTTTTATGCATATATATTATATATATATATATATATATATATATATATATATATATATATATATATATATATATGGACATATGTGTATATATATATATAATTGAATATATGTGTATACAGATATTTATATATGTATATGTATACTAGCAGTATGGTCCGGCGTTGCCCGTGCTTGATTAAAAAATGGTACGACTTATACAGCAATCGCTATCACTAGACATCCGCCGACATCGTTCGACAAGTTCTTGGTATTTGCGCCTCTTTCTCTGCTAGTGCAATAAATTCCTCCTATAACACAGATAGTTCCCTAATAATGAAATACTTCGTGTTGCCGGAGTGCAATATCAGATCTGGTCCGAGTGATGTTATGGCTATGTGTCTGGGGAACTTCAGCTTGGTCTCTAAGTCCACTATCAACTGTCAATCATCTGCGGAAGATAAAAGGCTTGTTCTCTCTCTCTCTGTTTAGCAATCACTTTAAGGACTTGGTCGTGGCGCCAACGGTACCGACTATCCCTCAAAGTTTTTGGGCAACTACTCAGGATGTGTTCCTTTGCTTGCACATAGTTGGCAACTGTGGGGAATCGCTCTTCCCCATATATGCAGGTTATTTGGGCTCCGTAGAACACCATATGCTGATATGATCAGATGTTTAATCTGGCTAAAATCTGACCGCCAGCACTCTGACCAGGTAATTCTTTCTCATCAACGTTCTCCTATTTCATCCAGGCTATTTCTGGCTGGCAAGTCAACAAAGTATCACACGCGGGTTAGAAGCGGGTGAGGCCGATAAGTTTTTGCAGGCGGACTCTTGACTTTAACAATAATTACTGTACGAAGGACTTGATATGAAAATAGTATTTTTTTTTTTATTTATTCGAGTGCTATTTTCTTACTTTGCGTCTTTTTCTTCGACCAGCCCAATACGAAGATACCTGACGAGGATTCGATCTTGGCCGCCTAATGATCAAAGCAAGTCACAACGTGGGATAGAGCAGAACCTGGATCGAAGAGATCACTTCATCGATCAGCTGCAGTATTGGACATCTTGGACGACCGGGGAGGGTGAAGGGCAACAACAGTAGCAATTTTTTTTTTTTTCACGAGATCAAAGGCTACAATTTATTCACACAGTGAAAATAATGTAGACCTGTGTCACATACATAATTAGACGCATCTTATTTAATCTGTACTATCGCAATTCATTCGATTGTAATGTAAAAAATACACAAAAAATTGCGGGGAGTTTTCGCAAAGAATATTTGTAATTCATTTATTTCAATTTGAAAGAAAAGTAATACTCAATTAAAAAAATATTGAAATTTGTTTATCCGTATTTGAAAATTAACATAATTATTCGTTTATACACACATTTTCCGCTACAAATAATTGTTGAACATTGAAGAAGACAATGTAAAACTATTGCTTACTCATCGACATCGAATATTTTCCAATGTAAACATACAAATCCAATGCTCTACAAAGAAGTTGTATGATATCGATAACATTTAAAAATGATTGATGACATCAACAAATATTGTCAATTGGCTGATATCTCATTAACAATTCAAATAATTGTTGAAAAACTGGCGATATTCCGAACGTATGAGCCTAGCACTTTTGCCTACTAAGACAGAAGATAAATTGAGTCTGATACTTTTTCCCAGTCAATAATAGATACACAACAGTTAACTTTCACTTGTTAGTGTGTAGATCTTTTTATTTTACTCATTTTGGGGCGAGAATCTGCAATTCATAGGATTTCTTTGTATTACCAAAGAACTAACTGGAGCTAATCCCGTGGTAGTTGAATACAAGCTACATAAAAATGAACTTCTCAGTCTACAAAGTTTACTTTTGAAGCCGTATACACACCTTTTGGAATTACAAACTTTTCGTCTTTTATTTGAGTAACTAGCAGCATGACCGGCTATCACTTGACTTAAAATATTTTTGCCTTTCCTTGCCTTTAAAGGAATGCTCTTTGCCGTGCTGATGTTGCTACATGCCTTACTACTTCCCTATCTCACACTGCGAATTTTTTCTAAGATCTATACTAAACATTAACTATGTTACGAAAAAAGAACTAAAAAAAATGAACACAAAACTTACAGCTTTACAAAAGGACTCGTAAATGGAAAAACCTAATGAAAAATGAATGTTAACAACAAATAATTTTTCACACCCAACCGAGTTTATTGAAATATTGAGACTGGTCATACTACTCGGGCGGGATTGTTTTTGCCCTTGTTTTGTTAACCCGGTACTTTGGAAACCATACACTGATCCGATTTTAATTTCAGATAAAAAGAGCTAAAAAATGTGTAACAACGCGACGTCAACTGCACAGAGTCCAAAATGAGGTGAAAAACTTAGATGTACTGGGTCGCATAGTGCAGGCGAGACATTCAACTTAAAACACCCAAAATCCGTATCACCTGTGAGTTAATCGTTTTTTTACAAAGTTTGAGTCCCAAATAAAATATCGGGCTCCGGCATGACACAATGACGTAAATTGAAAAATCGGATCTGAGATGCGGCCTGGGAGAAAGAACAAAGTTTAAAGAAGTGGGAAATGGACTGCTGAGGGCACGGACAACACGGATGTTTGTATCGATTTTTGAGTCACGACGGGGTCACACGTCATTCTATGCAAGGCACCTCTAACTGAGCCGAGTAGGAATTTCTGGTTGAATTGTAAAGTACACCTGAAATTTTAGAATGTAATCCGCCCAAATACCGGAGTACCAGCCGATTTACCAATTTTTTGAAAGCCTGATTTCAAATTGAAAATCTGTCTCCGTTACGAATTGACGGCGTAAATGTCGGAAGTTGAATCGACATTTGACGCTAATTGCATCCTGGGTGTGAAAATAAGTCAAAACTGACAGCTGATGGCGGAGGTCGAACCGAGATTATATATATATATATATATATATATATATATATATATATATATATATATATATATATATATATATCTATATCTATTTCTCATGTTGTCTCTCTGTGTCTGTCGTGGGCGTTGTTACCTCGCCCAGGCTGCATTTCTCACCCGATTTCGATGCGGTTTTCACCACAAGTTTGCAAATGGTTGCCGTAAGGACATGACGGAGCCCGATTTTTAAGTTCGGAATCAGGTTCCGAAAAAATTGATAATCGAAAAAATCTGCTTACAGAAGGAATGATCGCATTTCAACCAAATTTGACACCCTCTTAGATTCTACCATTAGAAGTGTTGTCCAGAAGTTTCATGACAACGGACCCCTAAACAGCGCGGAAAATCAATTAAACCCAAAAAACGATACGCCCAGATTACGCCTGAACCGCCTGTCGGTTTTTACCGAAAACAGACCGGATTTATGAGGAGGCCATTTGGAGTCACCATGTGAAGTTTCAACTCTGAGCGCCCACCAAACAGAGTGCAAATCGACAATCGGTCAACCCTTAAAAATGTTTTTTTTCCGGTTGGGTATTTCCTAAATACAGATTAATTTAAGTTCACGCTATGCGCGGGAAGAATCAGGTCAGTGCATGCAGTGGAATGGAAGAAAACATTTGACCTCAAATTCTGCCTAATGCCGGTAAACGGTTAGCTGTTTTTTCGTTGTCGCACAAACCAAATGAGCAAATGCTTCTATGAGATTGACTAGGAAGAAATATCAGTTTGCATCTGTATGGATTGTATATAAATTGAAGTGGGGGATGTTTCAGTTGTCATTGCAACTATAATGGAAACAAAAAAACAAAAACATTTAACTCATTTCGCGAAACTTCGTTCGATCGCGCTTATTTTAATAAGAGAAGATTACAATGAAAAAAAAAACCCAAAAAAAAGAAAACAACTCAGCCTTTAAACGTCCTTTCCTACAGAGGAGATATTCAACGCAGTGTCGACATCGTCCAGAATAGCTATATGAACTCTAAATTATTTCCTTTATAAAAGCAAAGAAAGGAATAAATACCAAACGTAGATTTATCAGTGAGATCTATAAATGAAAAAGTGAAGCAGTCATAATCACTTCAGCATTTCATTTATTTAATTATGAGGACATGAGCGAATCAAATGAGTTAGCCTGAAAGATATATTTAATGCTATTTGGAAGGAATTCAACTAGTCTGTGATCAGCTTATTTTCCATAATATATAATGCATGATATTTTAATTCTTGTTAACTTTGTAATACGCTTTTCCTCTCTTAGCGCATTTTGTACAAGAGAAAGTGTTATACTTTTATTTTCCTCCTTTATATCAATATTTCTAAAAGCTTGAACCACTCAGTTTCTAGATTCTAATTCTGTTAGACAATTTTTTCTGTTTCTACAATGTTTTAAATGATTCCAATTTTTTCATAAATGTTAAATTTATCTTATTTAAACATTGCCTCTGTAAATGTTATATAATTTTTGTCCATATCTGCTTCTATTAGTCTCCGATATCACCAGTTTTCTTTAGTTTTATTTAGACAAGTTTTTTTTCGAGATTTCTACAGATTGAATTAATTATCCGAAATTGTCTTTGGTCTATGCGTGAGAAATTTGAACATCACCAAATTCAATATATCAGCTCTAGAAGTTTAGATACCATCCGCTCTGAAAGGTTTGACAAATAGTTGTATTCTTCACGAAGTATAGATCGTTAATATTGTGTACTTTGAAGGCATTCAGAATAACCGAGAAACCCTTGTTCAAAATGTCGGTACTTTTCAAAAAGACAAGCCGATCAGAAATTTCACTAAAGTTTTGATCTTGAAGTCAGTGAATACTGAAAATGCTAATTGCTTTATACGTAATTTCAACTTACAGAAAATGCTGTCCAATTACGCAAGGAACAATATACTTCGGATAGTTGTGGAAAAAATATCTCTAGCCATTTGTAAGATATATACTCTTATTTTAGTCCGGACTAACATCCTTATACTTCTTGCTTTTACTTAATCAGTTTAATTGAATGATATCTCTAGAAAAAGTAATCAGTCTGTGGACTTGGACGATGCACAGACGGAAATAAACATTTATATTTTCTACTTAGTTTTCAAATATACTTGCTAATTGAAAAATAGTTGTTTGTTCCAGATTTTAGACTTTTCTCGCGCTTTGAATTCGTGAATGATATTAATTCTATGAACATGTACACACTTTTGGCGCACTCGCTCTTGTTGTGCATATTACAAACTCTTATTACCTTTCACTAAATTTTGTTGTGTTTTCTAATCGGTCACCTGAAACGAATAAAGCAGGTCCAATGGCTAAATCATTTGGTTCATTTGCAGGATGTGATTGAAGATTTGTCGTCCAAATTACGCAAAAATGAAAATAATCCTGACATTTCATTTAACAGATATATTTTCAAAAAATAAACAAAAATATCTTGCATTATTAAAGAGTAGATTTATTCAATAAAATCTTTATCATCACAAGCATCTCTTCTGGGTGGTATCCTTGTTTAAGTTGATAAATTCTGGCAAAATCCTTGCCTTATCACCATCTTTGGCGTTATAAGGAGTTTCGTTTTTGTTTTTGGTCTTTCGCTCAAATGCGCCCTACAGATAATTAAGGCAGTTTTAGTCCGGGGAGTTAGGTGGCAAGATGTAAGGTGGGGAAATTCTCTGACAGCCATAACTGCGTTCTCCTCCTTGTGTGGCATGGTGCAGAGTGATTTTGCTGGACATAGGATCTTCTAGCAGCCACCTTCTTGAGCCAGGGCAGCACTACCTTCTCAAGGTACTTAATGTAGGTCTCCTTGTTGTGTCTGGGGCCCTGCGGGAAGATAAATTGAGGCATAACGTTGACATCACTAGTGATCACTGGCCACCGCTACTACTACTACTACTTACTGTGGGAGAGTCAGTTAATAATAGAATAGGTACGTTCAGTTATGACACCTAGACATCAGTTGATTCTTTAAACTAGAGCAAATAAATAGAAAGCTGCGATTAATCGATTAGAGCGGAGGAATGAACAAATAATTCGCTTAAATCTGTCAGTGGAACCTCCACCCTAGCTGCATTGGCAGTGACATTTGCAGTCAATTCTTGTTTCATTTGTTGTCAAGCGTTGGTTGTGATGAGAAATAACTGCGATTCACTGGGGAATACTTTCGATTGTACCCATGAAGGAATAACACGTTTTGAAATTTTGAGCAATCAATTTTCTCGATTAGACACACCTGTTTTGTTTTGTGTAGATTTCCCCTATTCCACAATATCACACGGTACTGGCAGAGACTTCATCGATTAGAGTTACCGTAATTATAGTAATTTCATTTTAGATTTTCCCGATTTGAAGACGTTTGGCACTATTATGTCTATGATATTTTTTTAC
>CAHIKZ030000347.1:2995000-3087500 GCA_903632075.3 Acanthosepion pharaonis
TATATGTATGTATGTATATATATATATATGTGTGTGTGTGCGTGCGTGCGTGCGTGCGTGTGTGTGTGTGTGTGTGTGTGTGTGTGTGTGTTCCTGAACAATGTTAACCCCTCTGCCAGATCTCCTGAGTCAAAATTTGCAAATAATTGGCATGTATTTTTTCACGGTAGATATAGAAATAATTACAAGTGTTTACCCACCGTCATTCCGTCATTTTTCTCTACCACCGTTGAGGTTAAAAGAAATTAAATCAAAACTGTACAAACTGGAACTTGGGATGATTTCTCCAAAGTTTGGATCCAAATGTACAGCATCTCACTGAAAATGGTACTGGAGGAGATAATGAAAATTCAACAGGAAATTTAACCGAACATATTTGGAATTATAATTGCTGGTAAATATGTCATCAAATAAATATATTTCACGGGAAGCATAATATTCATTAATATTAATCTCTTGATGTATTTTTAAATTCTAGTCGTACATTTTATTTAAATGTCTTTATCAAATTAATGTTTAATATATATGAATGTAATAAGATGATAAACAGAACAATGAAACGAAATATTTTTAATTTGTTTTCATAATTTCCAGTTTCTTTCTTTGACAGAAATATCAAGGAATCCACATGTTTTTAAATGTCATAATGCGTTTCGGTTATATTTGTGTGTAATGTATGATTTCGGACATAGTAGATTTTCACTGCATGGTATCATTGTGGGCCACGTTAGAAAGAACTGTGTTTGATTAATAGCTTTTCTTCACGTAATTTCGCAAAAATCCTAAATAGAAGTGAGGAATATTTAAAAGTGAAAATTCAATATTTCAATTGCACACTGGACTCAGTAATCATCACTTAATTGCGGAGGGGGTCTATGATTACGAGAAAACTAATCGATGGCCGGAATTTAACGATCATACTGACCTTTTGCGCGAATGTGAAATGTTTGCTCGGTTGAAAAATTTACTCGAGTTCAAACAGAAAATAAGATAAAAAATAGCAATTATTTCCTTATTAATTATCGATTTCATTTAACTCTCAGATTACGTGAAGGAAAGGCCTGCTCGACTATCGTGTATTATGGAATAATTTATTTGTATTAATTTCTATCCAGTTTTTACAAATATGATGAGCCTTTAATCGATTTTAAAAATTACTTGATTAGTTGAAGTCCGCTTGAAATCTGTTTATATGAAATGAAATGTAAACCATTCAAATATTTGTTTTGAAACACTACATAACGAAAACCAATTATAGTGAATTGATTTGAATTAAGTCGATATGAATTTGCTAGACACTGGTTACTGAGATATAGTCTTGGTTTTACAAATGTTTTAAAATAAAGTTTTTGTTGAAATCCAAATATTAATAAACCAATATTTCCTTGATTAAATTACTGCATCTTTTTCTAATTTCTGTCTGAATTTCTGTGAATTGGTGTTACGATCTCTTAAGCTATTTACATACTGGCCATTGATATGATCTTTGTTGTTGTTATAACAACCCGGATCGACTTAGACATGATGAAGGCAAAAGAATCGGACGTTGTGATAAAAACAATGCTGAGGATAGTAGTCCCCATGTAAAAGTTATAAATAATTATTTCTGTATAGTACGTAAATAAAATCTTTAAGTTTTTTCGAAAGTCGGATCAACCTTGAAATGATTTACGATTAATCCACTATGGGTACTAAGAGGAAACGGCCTTTATGTAAACAGAAGTAATTCAGTGTTTATTCCAAACAAGAATGAAGGGTATTTTAGTTTTGCAGCAATATTAATTCGAAAACATTGTTAGATTTATAGTCTTAAGATTTTCTTTGTCTTTAATGCTAACTTAACAATATATGCTATGAAATATTTTGAAATATTCCAAATGATAGTTGAGGTGTGACGTCCCTACAGCCTTCGCTCGCTCCTCGCTGCTTCGTTCGGGTGTCGCCGCTCCAAACGTGACGTCCGCCTGTCTGCGTCAGTCGTGTTGTCCCGTCCTGTGACGACCAACTGGCTTGGTATTGGTCGCGGCACCCAAATGTGACGTTCTAACCTTTTGGTGAATCGGATGGCAATCTGGTCAGACCCGATATCAGCCTCGTCGTTCCCAACTCGATTCCAACGTCTGGTTACCAAAGTAACTGCGTTGATCTGTCGTTCGCCTACCCACGTTGTGAATTGATCTTAGGCAGACGAAATCGATCAGTCGTTGGGGCCGTAATGCAAGTTGAGTTCAAATGAGGGTGGTATCGTACAGATATGTGTAAAAGAAAATAAAATAATAACTCAAAAGTTCAAGGTATCAAAGAAAAAATAATAATACTTTATATCTGGTTGCTGGATACATAGAACTGCGTCTATATCCCGACCCGCTATATGGATTGTGACACGTTGTTTTTGTTAGGTGAGTTTTAACATCTTAAGTTGTCTGTTCTTTAAGAAATTGGTTCTTGGTGTGTCTTCAGGCGATAGTCGTAAAACTTATTTTGGTGGTATGGTTCTAAGTCGCTCTTCAAAAATAAATTGTTCTTGGATTGAAGATGAGTTCGAAAGTTGCACGAATCTTTCAAGTCAGCTCTGCGAGGCTCACTTCAACTGAGCACTGGAGACTGTGGAAAACTCTCTGGGAAAACTCTCTGGGAAAACTCTGATTTTCGCTCGCTGCGACTTTGCTTATATGGACGCCGACCCAAACCGGGGTGGGCTTTGTTGGGGTTTGAGGTTCCTTGATAATTCCAAATCCACAATCCCCTTCTTTTGTTTTCGTTCAGGAAAAATGTATTATTTCCATTTTTGGAAGTCTTCTCTTACCCCTACCTTCAGAGGGCGTCAACGATCCTCCCACTTCTTCGCAGTAACATCTTATACCTATCCTCTCTAAGGAGTAGTGGCAGGCCTCCTCCCCACATGATGATCACCTCCGCCTGGCTCTCGTTAACATTCAGCCAATGGTCGATCAACAGTGTGGGCGTGACCAGACTAGCCTTGTTTCTTAAAAAAATATCTTGCTCAAAGAAAAAAAAAAGAATTATCTCCTCTTTTTTTCTTTTTTTTATTTCCTTTCCTTCTTTTATTTTCTATTCTCTCTTCTTCTCTGTCCACCAACAGAACAATGCGACCAGTAGTGTGATAACCTCAATTCTCATCTGGACTTCGTCAGTCAGATTTTTGCCAATTATCAGAATGGGTGGTCGTCCAGCAATTACGGCCAACACTTCAGATAATATTGTTTCGCCCTTATCGCCTTTCTAACAAAACCCAGACCTTGTCTAACGATATCTTTCCCTCGACAAAGACTTAACCTATTTCCTTTGTTTTCTTTAGCTCGAGGGTGGTCAGGCAGTCCGTGACACAGTTAAATGTTTATCTATTCTGTCCCTGAGTTTAGCTAGCTGATCTGGAATTTGTCAATTAGATTTTCGCCAGCACCAAGTGGCTGTTATCTATTCCCGATAACATAAGTCCGCCACCACGACACAGTCAATTTTTATCTATTTAGAATTTTCTGCAATGGCAATGAAACCTTTCACCATTTGTCACTATCAAAATTTCATTTCTTTCCCTTCTTTTCTTCCTTTTCTTTGCTTCCCAAATGGTGTCACAGAGGGAAATATTGGAAATATAGTCAAAATAACGCAAAAACAATGGATTGACAATACATGCAGGATACAAGGAGTAGTTGAGCACATAAATGGTAGCACATAATGGAAGTTCAGCCAGTGCGGAGTGATGTCACGGTGAAGCATATATATATGGATTCAAATATAATCATTCCTCAAAGATGATAGAATGTGAAAAACATATTCGCACGCAGAATAGCAACATATTTTTTCGAATAGATTAATTGGCTAAAGTTTAAATTTATTAAGTAAATTTAAAAACCGAAATGAAAAGTACGAGAATAATTTATATAAGCCGTATAAATTATGTCAAAAATGAAATAAAAACATTATGCATAAGGCTCTAAATTGTAGCTTGAAGAAAAAAAAAGTACATAATTAAAACTTTGTTTTGTGAATTTCTTGATAAAATAATATAAGTCTATTCCTGATCCGACTAATACAGACTAAATTAAGAAAATGACTAATAATAACTGAACATTCCAAAGAATAAGAAACAAAATATCACTGTTCATGTACAGCGGGATGGGGAGAATCGGTCACCTTAATTGTTTTATGTTAGAAATTCCGTAAAATATTCGCTGATCAACGCATAACTGAAGAAGGTAGAAAGGGTCAATGGTCCAAAATACCGTGATCAAGAAATATAAAAGAATGGAAAAATTAGGCGGACGACTAAAAATGTAAATTATATTTTATCTTAGGATAAAAAAATTATCTTAAATAAAAAATTACAAAAGTCTAGTTGAGATTACAGATAGAAAATTTGAGAAAATCAGGACAATGTATATGAAATATGAACAGGTTTTAGCGAGTAAAACAAGGTGTAGAACAGCTGTCATTAATGGAGAGCTGATAATAGTGGGGCGAAATTCAACAATCACAGAGCAAACTCAATGTACAAGGTGCGATGAATAAATTGTCGCCATATTATATTTTTAATTTTGCGCATGCACGTTCTTTATTTTTAAATTTGTCGACTGTACAGTACAATAGGGTCAGTTGAGCACCGTCTGTGAGCAAAAGAACAACATGACGTAATTCAGGGAGCCACAAATTTGGAAATGGCATATTCCACTGCTTGTTATTCGCGACGGAAGCTCAAATATGAACATTTTTGAGTGTTACTGTGTCAATCTGACGACAGTGCAAAGTTTTCGGATGATATATCAAGGGAATATGCATAATATTAATGACATTGTTTAAATATAGGGAATTCATTCGGTTCACTCTTCGACTTAAGAAAGATATACATTTATTGTGGTCGATAAATTTCCTGCCAGCAATTGTCTCAAAATCAACTTATTGTTGCAGGTAAAGTTTTGGATCTTCATAGAAAAATCAAAAAGGAGGAACAGAATAATATTTACTGGAAATATCGTATGCAATAAAATTATAAATCACTTCATATCCGTTAATGTTTTTTAATGCTGCAGGTCATAATCAAAAAGCTTCAAGTTACATTCATGTAAAATACTGTTTCTTCAAAATACTGCAAATATAGATATCGTCCACTTTGTTAAAAAAATTGAAAATTGCATCATTTTCTGAATACTTCCCAGCCACCCCATGTATTAATGCATTTGTATTAATGTGTTGAATCCTTAAAAAAGAGATACGCAATACAAAGCATTTTTAGTATTGGTAATTATGTCTAGTGTAATATTTGTATTCGGTCACCTGAAGTTATATTTAAAAACATGTTTTGAAAAAAACATTATGTAATAAGTTTGAGTCTAGTTAATGAAATTCTTACACATTAATCACTTTATACTATTATATATAGTTGCCGAGAAAAGGGTTATTGCGTTTACTTTTTGACGGAAGAGTAAAGATTCTGGTGAACCGGAAATTGCTCGTAATTCGACTATAAATGCCTGATAGGTATGATGAATTCGATAAATTTTCTATTTTTATAATTGTTTGTGTGACACTCACTATCGATATGCCCATGTGTGTGTGGTGGATTGTATGTGTGGTGGATTGTGCGTGTGTCTCTCTCTCTTTGTCCGTGTGTGTTTGGGTATGTCTCGCTCTATCGGCACGCATATGTGTGTTTCACAATTTATCAGTATCTCTCACTCTTTCTATTCCTCTCTCTCTATCTCTCTCTCTCTCGATATACCTGTCTCCCTTGCTCTATTGATATGGCTACCTGTCTCTACTTTTCGTTCACGCTATTGACATTGCTGCCTGTCTCTCTCTCTCTTTCAATACTCATACACACAAACTATCAATCTATCTATCTATCTAGATAGATAGATAGATAGATATAGATCTTTTGCAGCTAATGTAAAATGACATTATTTAATTCCTACATTATTTGTTTTTAACGACTTTCTATGAAAGGAGTCTCACTTGCCATTGTGTGGAAGCATTGTATAATATACTAAATATGGATTCTGTCTTTAAGCGATAATATCGATATATCAGTAATTTCAAATGAAGGTTTCATCATTTGCCAATAATGTTGACACTCTTGATGAGATATTTCATGATGTGTGCTTGGTATTTAAAAAATAATTTTATGGATGGAAATAATACAACTTATACGTGGGGAATAATGCAATTGAATATTCAAAATATATTCACATTTTAATTTATATTTCCAACATTTAATATTACCATTCAGTGTATTAGTTTCATATCAATGGAAATTATAAATATGATTTCATGTCTGCTTTAAATTCTCGGACAATTATCTCGCTCTCTTTCTCTCTCTCCCTCACTCTCTCTCTCTTGTTTTCTCGCCGTCTCTCGCTCTACATCTTACTTATTGTAAAACGCAGTTTGTGTGTGTGTGTGTGTGTGTGTGTGCGTGTGTCTGTACGTTTATATATTGGATCAGATTTCCTACATTTTTCAACCGATTTTAACAAAACTTCACAGGACTGCGTAATATTATCTTGCGGTGGTTCTGGCAGTGTCAAAAATTGGAAAAACACAATTGTTTTTCCACGAAATCAATTTGAAAACACGATAAAACACGATTATGTCACCAGAATGAAAGGGGGATAACTCATATCGAGTTATACTTATTATAAAACCCAGGTTGTTTGTGTGTGCGTGTGTTCGTTTATATATGGGATCGGATTTCCTACATTTTTCCACCGAATTCAACAAAACTTCACTTTTTGGGGGGCATGTAGTGTTTCTTATTGTCTTGCACACTTTTTTCTTTATTTTTACATTCATGCCGGGCTCTACTGCTAGTTATTGATATATTACTATTTAAAAGTATTTCTGATATATCAAATATTTCGTTAAATACGTATTATTTATTTTCATTATTTTCTATCCATATATACTGCTTATACACCTCCCCACTTTAGCATGAGAAAGAAATTGGGTTAGGATCCGATTTTACAGTAACTTCTCACGGTGATATATCCGGTATTGTAAAAATAAAGACACTAATATTGCAATCATCTTTTCCCTATTCTGTCATTTAACGCTATATGTAATTCATTTAAAATGTGCGTGTATACAAATTAGTCTATTTCTACATTATCTCTTTTCTCGTTGTTGTTTGGAAATATTGATTTGGGATAGTATGACTTAGAGAACTGACATATTTATGGTATATGTAAAAGCAAGTGAGAAAGCATACACACAAATTGGGACATAACAGATTTCGCTATTTTCTAGCAATATTCGATCCATGATAATAAAATAAACGTACATACAGATTAAAAAGTAACAGAAATATCAACATCTACATTACTAATATACTAACAATAATATATTTAAATGCCGATCTCATTAAACCTAGCAAGCGATTCCCAATGTTTACACAGGAAAGTTTGCTTAGACTTAATGAAAATTGTTTCACGCACTTGGAGAGAAAATTGAGTGTCCGAAGTGCACAACACAATAACTGAAACAATTTTATGCAAAGTAACAGAAAAAATTTCTTCTAGTATGTGAATATCATGTTTCGGAATTATTGACCCACTATCTTATCAGTACCCTTGTATTTGACATTAATTAGTCTCTAAATTGATTAATGTCTTTTCATTGTGTTTCCTTTTCCTTTCTTTAAACTGAGTGTCCTTTAACATTTTTTGTAAAGATATCCTCGCTCCTCTTTCGACTTTTCCATGTTCCTGTTATTCTCTCACTTTTGTTTGTCTTCCTCTTGTAGCGAAGGTTTTAATTGACATTATCTTTGGATGGATTTAAAAGCGCACATTCATGTCTTCCCTAAAAGGAGTGGGATATGTTTTGACATATTTAACTAGCCTCTGAATTACTTGAAATCCTATAGATTATATAACCCATTCGAAATTAAGCTCTCATTTCATCTTATCTCTGTTTTCTATTTTTCTTTTGTGATTTTTTTCGAATATTTTCAAATCAGCTCTTTCGGTTTCTGACTAATCTCATTTTTAATTGTATTTTATTTACTTTTCTCACATCTTTTCCTTTTTCGTTCATAAAGTCGAAAATATTATTTTATATATTTCCCATAAAATACGATAAATAATAATTAAATACACACACTAATGCATACATACGTACATTTATATGTGTGTGCGCACGCGCGTGCCTGTGTGTGCGTGTATATAAACAGCTAAACATTATGTTAGCATGGTCCTTCGAATACTGTCAAATTAAAATTACACTGAAATTATGCTTTAATGTTTTTGCTCTGATAGTTTTTAGTATATATTACATGTACAGACACGTATTCCATATCTTAATCAAGCTACTTTGGAAAACTTCATGTGATTTTTATAACACTATAATTCAAATTAAATTTAAATATAAGCGTATCCCATAAATGGTATCGCTTATAAATGCTTGACTGCAGTGGAAAAGAGGGTGCCAACACTTTACCCGTATTATCATTTTATATGCATTTTAAATATGCGTATAAATATGTTTAGTAATAGATACATAAACAGAGATACGTACTTATGGTAATTTTCAAAGCGTAGGCAAGGTACGCGGAACGCAGTGAGGATCGATCTCACTACTCAGAATTGCTCTAGCGAGACAAACTTGCCAACATTGAAGCACCCAAGTTTAATTCATTGAAAGACGTTAATTTATAACGTAAATATTTTGAAGATTTTGGCAAAAGGATTTCTTATATATGTGTGGATAGAAGGCATAGGCACGAGATGATGATACTTGCGTGTTGCCCTGGAGAAACACATACTATCCAGCTAAAGAAAGGAATTGTTCGCATAGATTCGATAATCCCGACTACGGTCTAAACTTGTTGATTCTCAGTTTCACACCAGCATCTGTCTCTAACCAAACACGTTACCCCCGATAATGAGAAATCATACTCTTTCCTCTGGGGATTAATTACTAAAATTTGAATCGCTACATGATTTTATTCTCAAAATTAACATTATTACAATCTGAAAATACTTAATGCCTTTAAATAACCTTTAAAGTGTCGATAAGTCATAGAAAAGCATCAATGAATCTGAATAAAATGCGTTCCAAAGAAGTAGGTTATTCGCCCGATTTTTACTCTGAAGAAATGTTTTTTGAAAATTATGAAGAGCGAGGTTTTCCCTGGCTGGCGTCAATTTAGCAACACAAATGAACGGCCGTATGCTAATCCAAATGCTATTCTCTCTCTTTAATAAGAAAAAAAAATCAAACACTAACACATTTAAAGGATGAGACCTTCAACATGTTCCTGAACATGGAGCAGCCATTTAGCAATTATGCTGTCCTTATAGATTTGTGTACACATTGAACTTATTTTAAGTATATATTATTTGAAATATCTTTCTTGGAATTCCAGTAGCCCTTTTCAAGTGAATCTGGGTAAATCCGATGACATTCATAAACATTTACGATATCGTAAGCGTGGTACGTTTCACCTAATCGACACTCGGATAAACAGCAGAAATTCACGCTACAATTCACGATATCACATTGATTTCGGTAGTTAATCTAGTCCTATAATTGTATCCTGCATTAATTAGTGCTTGCATCCAAGATTCCTTTTTTCATGAGGAGGATCCCATAGTACAATTTGCGAATAATTTCCTCTTTGCTATACCAAGAGTGTTCGGGGGACAGTGGACCACATTCTGCAATGGTAGTTATTTTGGGGAGATTAAAATAGAGGTTTGCGTCTGGGGATATGTTGATATCATTTGGTATTTTGTGGTACTGCAAGCGTTTTTTGTATTTGTGTTTTAAGTTTGTATGTTCCACCTAACTTCTAATATAATTAGAGAAGTTTATATGAAATATAATTCACTCAAATAATGAAAATATTACAATGAATCTTTTCCGTTTAATAAGAAAATAGGAAATATTAAACATGGCAAAATATGAGACTGTGCACAGACAAAGACATATATATATATATATATATATATATATATATATATATATATATATATATATATATATATATATTCTTGTTTACTATTTGGTCCATGTCAATAAAATTTGTTTTCTTGAATGTTTAACACATTCTGCGAATCCTGATGTTTTCTATATAAAAACTTGCATTTCCTGTGCAAATCATATTTAGTGAGACGAAGAAGATCTATTTTCATGGCACTGCCTATGAAACCAGGTTTAAATGAATGTGAAATCCACTTAAAAATGAGACCAATGAGCCACATAACAAAACTCATCATCCAAATTCTGATGAATAGAGTGCTCAGCTGAATCTTGTCAGAGTTAGGACAAAAACAGTGTGTGGTCGTCAAAGACACCGGAACAAGGAAAGTAATATTCATGCTCAGAATATTATCAGAAAGAGCAATACAAATGCAAAACGACGTGTACCTGTGTTTTTTAGACTACACAAATTTAAATGTGAAATCCGTTTCTCTCATATAACAGAGATATAGAGAATTACAACTGATCTTATTGTGCATTAAAGATACTTCCGAATGCGAAGAAATCCAATAAAATATATTATAAAGATCTTTGTTAAAAAGGAAATGGAAAAAGGTAATTTTTTCTTTCTAAGGTATTCTTTGTTGCATTAAAAATTCGTTCTACTGTCATTTACATTTAGACACTCACAGACAAAGTGAAAAACCGATGTAAATAAAGAAACAATGTTTCTGTATTAGGTTCGCCAAAATTAGAGCATCAGCACATTCAAACCAAACTTTATAAGTATTATTGATATTGAGAAAACATGCCGACAAAGAAATACGAATCCCAACATCTTCATATTGGCACCCAGTCTGATAATGTTTTTACTGGCCCATGCATTATAGACAAATGTATAAACTATGGTTAAAGCTTTTTGTAAAAGCATGCGTATATAATCGCATTGATGGGGTGAATTTAGAAATACGTTCAAGTTAACACACCGCGTGTTCTCAATGATCTGGATATGATTCCCAAATCACCTTGTCTGCTTTAACTTTTAGACTTAAAAAAACAGCCCACTAGAAAACAAAATCCTGTGCTTCCGTGTTACTTCTGCTCATGAACATTCATGTACTGTGCGCTTGCTCTTAGAGGTTAGGTCCAACTAAGTAAAATTTAAAAACTGAATGGTAAAACCATGACTTAAACGGTATATTTATTTTAGCCCCTTATTTCCCCAAAATGAAACATATAGGGCAAACCTTTCAATCAATAATGTTCAGAAGCCATATGAACCATTTTATTACTATTATTGTTATTGTTTTGTTTATACTTTCATGAATTCTCCTTTCAGGGTGAGAAAAATCATTAACTCCCAAAATTTCATGCCTGTGGTTTCTGTTTGCAATGTATCTTATCTTACGTCCCTATGTTTTAAAAAGTGATAATGACTTTATTAACAGGAAATTGTCGATACGTTTACACCAGGATTCCTCCCCTGTGTGCTTAACATTTAAAGCATTAATATATTTTTATATCTCCTCAGGGTTTAGGCTGTCTAATTATTACTAATATTTATTTATTTTGATCTATTCTCTACTATACTCTGTTGTTGGTATTCCTAGCATTATGTTGGTAGATTCACATTTGTCTTTTTGTTAATTGTCATCGAACGCACATGTCGAAAATGTCATGACAGCTTTTTCTCTCCGTGTACCATATCAAACAAGGATAGAAGTAATCACAGCGCTCTACTATTCTATTCTAATTCTAACATTTTTCAGACCCCTCTTTATATGTGGTACTTGTTAATCTATTCATCTCAAGGAACTTCTCAAATAGGTTCCTTGTTGTTTTACCCTACTCCCTTTGAGGTTATTGTACCCGATTAAATATAAAGATATTTTCCTCATTATGTCTCCCATAAAATAAAGCTGTTTCTTTCATATGGTTACCAAATATTTATTTCCATATATTTCTGCCATATCCGAGAATAGTCTTATGGCTGTCTTATCTGATAGGGTCATTAGACTTGAACATTTTATCAGAGTGTGGTTATTAAACTAGATTATCTCATCTGGGAGTAGTCATTGGACTTGGCCGTCTTATCGGAGAGTAGATAAGATAATGTTTCAAAAATATTTTAGATCTTTACCATCATACAACCTAATCGCTTTCTTTCCTAGGGCAGGGTAACACGCATTCAAACGCAAGAGAATCTGGACAAATAATAACTGAGTCGTAATAAAAGAGAAGATATTCATTAACAGGTTAATCAATGTATATTACATCAGATTTTAAGTTAGAATCTCTGTGAATGGTAGCTCGGATGCTAGAAAGCTGAAGAAAACTGGAGGGCACAACGCCGAATATATATATATATATATATATATATATATATATATATATATATATATATATACCATGCCGTTTTTGTGACAGTGTTGACTGAAAACAGAGTGTTTTTATTTTACTTTTATTGCATCTAACTCATTTTGACCAAAAGAACAAACCTTAGAATGATTATGTTAGTGCCACAACTGGCTGCTGCTTTGGGTACACATTCTTACGCGAACAAAATGTAATATTTGATATGAATGTAGGCTCTCTTTACCGGGGAACCCGTTGTGTAAATACGAAAATTGACAGCATTAGACGCTGTATCGCATTTAAGATGTTAATGATGTTTTTCAAAGAAGGAACTTTTTCAACTCGAAGCTGGTTAAAAGACAATATTATTCCCTTTCGCTTAATCCGTCTATTTTAATCTGTGACTGATTAAGCTGAGTAAAACTTGTCCAGGCTTTATTAAATTTAATAGGAGCTTAATAGGATTCTTATATCCAGGAAAAATATGATTGCTACTTTGATGCCCTTATATTTGGGATTTCAGAAAAATATTTCACCAGATGAAAGGCTGTTAAAAAGTATGAGGCTGTCTTATAACACTGGACAGAGCAATGTCGCATACATTATTTTGCTCGCAGTATTATTCATAGGATAATAGTATAGTTTCATTGTTTTGAGCATGTAGATCTCTAGATGACAGTAACTCATATAAACCAAATACTATCTCCACTATCCGAAGAACAACACTAATGTATGCTTGGAGTTATTGTACACTTTGGCATATGGTTTCGGCATTTGTTTATCATAGTAGGTTTAAGCACTTTCAACAATTTTGTATTTGCGATGAGGAATGTTCGCTAAACTCGGATTTTTTTTAATTATCGTATAATCTAGATTATTATACATGCTATATTAACCACAATTATTCTGCCAAAGTATATATATTTGTTATTGATATTTGAAAGCTCTTGAGAGTTTCTATAGTATCCGTGTATATCACCTTCTCATTTAGGCACTAGATTTATGATTATTCGATGCTATTAGCACATTTCTAACTAACTTCCCGAAGGTTATCAGTGATATACTTTTTTAAATGTGTAATCCTTCCGACATTTAAGATTTGAACAGATTGTACTTAGTAAAAATGTTGTCCGTAATAACAACTTTAATAATGAGTACATCATTCTGTATACAGGCCTCTTTCTTTACTACATGAAATATTCGTGATTTTAATTTAACCAAGTGAAAATATAAAAAAATAAGTCTTTGATAAAATAAGGACTTTTTAAACTTATTGCTAATTAATGAGTTAATGTTATATAATTTGTGACAGACATTCGAACAACTAGACAGGAAATTAGATTAGAAAAGAGGAAAGAGAAAACACTGCTAAAGTGAAGCTAAAATATATATATATATATATATATATATATATATATATATATATATATATATATATATATATCATGACTACGTATTATTCAGTTAAACTGGAGGTCACAAATTAAAAAGTAATTAATAGGCAGGTGAAACTTAGATCACCCGAACGTAATACTCGGCAGGTGCATTTGAAGTAGATAAGAATTGATTCTTTAATTGAAAGTTTGGATTATGGTGACTGAATTAGAAAATCCAAAAGGTTCACAAACGCTTTTGATAAACACAATGTCTCGTATAGAGGAATAAAATATTTCATAATATTACATATATTTCATAATATTACAGTTCTATAAAATTTATGAGTCTT
The DNA here is from genome assembly GCA_903632075.3 of Acanthosepion pharaonis. Lineage (NCBI taxonomy): Eukaryota > Metazoa > Mollusca > Cephalopoda > Sepiida > Sepiidae > Acanthosepion > Acanthosepion pharaonis. The sequence goes on from CAHIKZ030000347.1 coordinate 3,009,021, forward strand.
TTATCTATTCATTTGTCGAATTTTCTATACTTTCGAAATTGATATTCCTTGCAGGATGTATCAGATCATGTGAAAGATATTCGTTGCTCGAATAATATTTACAATTCAAATATAGATAAGTTTTAATGGAGAAAATTGTCTGTGCGCACGAGAGAAAAGATAAAACAATTTCTAGTAGTAAACCATATTTTAATCTCAGGTAGTATTTTAATACTATAAGCGAGCGAAGGCGAGTTGAGACATAAGTGAGCGGGGAGTTGTACACTTCAGCAGCACTCGACTGTTCTTCTACATGGTCTGCGTCTTTCTGTTCTTTTCGTTTGATGGTAATTTTATAGACAACAGCGTTTTTTGTCCTGTTATCTCTGTCCAAAAGACAACAACAAAAACAAAACAATTAATCTTCCTATAGTCATTTTTTCTCAGTCATAGAAGTTGACTCCGATTACTGATAGCCGTCGGTCGAAAATAAATCTTCTTTATAGAGTTGCCCTAAATTTAAATCCCGTTGTTACAAGCACACAGGAACCTTATTTCCATCTATACCAGCGTGAAAGCTCTCCTCACAACAGGCGCCAATACGTTAGTGTTCGTAATAAATGTAAACGAGTCCTCGAAGTTACTAAATATCTGCTTGCTGAGAGAATGAGATACCACTGAGCCACTGACAGCTTTGACACACTTGATTACTGGCGGCTCTGTAATAGGGATTTAAATAATTGCAAGATCTCTACACGTTACTCCAATCAATATGAAGAATTATCATCCTCTGCAGGTAAAGTTGAATGCTTTTCCCATAAATTCTCCTTAAACGCAACTCTTAATTCATTTGGATTATCCTTTCATAACTTCAAACTTAGAACTGAATCTCTATTTAATGATATGCTTATATACACATCCATGGTTTTTGCTATCATCTCTGACCTAGATACCCACAAAGCATGTGAATCAGATGGTATCCCAGTAATAATCATTAAGAAAGGTGTTTCCGAACTTGCTCCTGTTCTCTCTAAACTGTATAATAAATGCCTCGTTGCCTCCTGATTTCCTGCTGGTAGCAAGCCATCGTCTGTTGTTACAGTTTTTAAGAATACTGGTGAACAGTCGGACTCTTCCAAATATTGGATTATTAGCATTCTACTTCTTTTTGGAAATCTTCTGCAAAACCTAGTCAATACTTAATTGGTTCATCACCTCACATCGCAGGGCATTTTCTCAGGCCATCAAATACGTCTTTAGTTTATCCAGGTGAAATGCAGATGTACTAACGATAATTGCAGAAAGTGTATACCATGTTCCAGATAAAAGTTGAAACCGGGCACACGTTTTTAGCTGATATGAAGTGGAAAGATTAAGCTGCTTCGAAAATCGGTTCACTATGTCGTGCGAGACAATTTTTCTCTCCAGAATATATCTTACATATCTATTAGTCTAACATTCGTCCATGCTTACAATAGTGATTTCACATATGGTTCGGTACCCATGGTATTTACCATTAGCTCGTAAGATCCAAAGAAGTATCAGCAATATTATCGCTCCTAATGTACTGGCTATGTTTCATCACTTAACCACCGTCTTGAGGTTGCCTCTCTGTACGTTATTTCTTTTTTTAATAAAGGAATTGTAATTGTTCGGATGAGATCTTCGCCATGGTACCTAAAATTGATTAATTCAAACGCAGTACAAAGATGGCATCGATATCTTATAAAATTACAGTTGAGCTGCCGAGATGTAGCCCTAAATTCTATGCTAACACTTTCTTTTCTCGCATTTGTCGCTTGTGGGACTCCTTTCCGGCCCCATGCTTTCCAGCCAACATTAAAGGTGGTCAGAGGTGAAAGGGAGAGAGGAATAGAAGGAAAGGGGAGAAAAGGAAGAGTATTAAATTAACAAATATGCCAGAAAGAATATTAAGAGAAATATAAAGAAAAATGAAACGGGACGGGGAAATAAATATTATAGGATGAATACATTCGAAATATATCAAATTAAATTTATATTAAACAATACCTATATTAAATTTCAAATATATTTTTCCTTTCGGATGCGTATTAATTAATATAAATCTAATTTGATATATGCTAATTTGAATGTATTTATCCTATATTTATTTCCGCCTTTATTATATATATATATATATATATATATATATATATATATATATATATATATTTCAATATTCTTTCTGACATATTTGTTAATTTAATACTCTTTAATTCTAAATTGACTCCTATCATATATTTTAGGCTTATCTCTTATTACTTTATATAATATTTGATTTTTCTATATTTCTGAAAGTTTATTTGATCTACATGCTGTCTATTTTTACTGGTTATATCAAATAGGTTATGTCTTTTCTCCTTTCTTTCTCCTTCACTTCCTTTCTTCTCTGACATCTATACATGACAAGATTAAAACACTTCCTGTTTCTTTTGCCACATTCCCTTTCTTTCTACTCTTCATCTTCTTTTTCCCATGTTTTTTCCTTACTTTTCTTTCTTCCACTTTTCTGGGTTTTTTTATATATTTAAAAAAAGATATCAAATACACTAATAAAAATAGAAATAAAAAATAAATAAATACTATGTTGCTTAAAACCGAAAACCAAAAAGAGAAAATTGACCTAAATTCAACCAATCCCAAATTAAAAACTCTTCCCGCCAAAATAATAGTTAGAATGAACTACAACAACCAATCCCAAAATTGAACAAATAGCTTTAATTAAATTCTCAAACCAAAACAAAACTGTTAAATAAGTGATATAAACAAATTTTTACTACGTTAATAAATAAAAATAAAAACGAGCAATATAACTTGACCCAAATAAATAAACAAAGCGACTTCCAGTAAAATAACCGCCATAATAGAATACCCACAATGCACCACTAACCCGTATATATATAAATAGCCGAGAAAAATAACAGCATATGTGGCCTTACGATTGCATATAGCATGAAACAGACTGTCGCCTCTAAGTGTTGACTTCTATGTTCACTTTTATATTTACACACGCTCTATCTCTGATATTGAGCACTTTATTCCATAAATATAGCACACCTTAAGACTATATTTCTTTATATATAAAGAAATATAAAGAAATATAGTTTTACTGTATGCTCTATTTACGGGATAAAGTGCTCAATATCAGAGATAGAGCGTATGTAAATATAAATATAAAAGTGAACATTGAAGTCAACACAGTCTGTTTCATACTAGACGCAATCGTCAGGAAACCCTACATCAAGAACCGTAGGACTGAGACGATACAGGGATTGAGGCGAGAGTTAAGGGCACTTCAAAAAAGTTACACGCTTTCTAGTGAAGAAGAACGCTATCCACTATTAGAGCTGAAGAATATTGTAAGGGCAATACTAAAATCTATTCGTGGATTGGTAGTGGAATTCGTAGTTTCTCGAACAAGAGAATTCCTACAGTTTTGCGACTCTAAGGATCCAAAATGGCGGCAGCAAACATAGAGGTCCGCAAGGAAAGGAAATGGAGTGTAGGGAGCGAACTGGGTATTGCGGAGGAGTGTTTAAAGCGGAAGGCTCTCCTGGGGCTAGTGTCATCAAGTCATGTTGTCTTGGGCTCCTTTCCTGGTACCCGAATCGATAAGGCTAGAGGTAAACAGAGACGACAACTAATTCAAGAGGAAGTACGAGCCAACGTTGAGGAAAATAATATGCAAGATGGTGGGACTAAGCCAGCAGGCTACAAGGACACAATGGAGGGGTTTTTTGTCCGATGGAATATAAGTTGGTCGGAGATCTGGCACTCCGACGCCAGTCGCATTAAATTTCTTGTGCAATCCGTGTACGATGTAATACCGAGTCCTGTAAACTTGCATACTTGGAGGATGAGCGAGTCATCATCATGGCCATTCTGTGCCAGGAAAGATACGATGAAACATATTCTAAGCGCCTGTCCGAGGGCACTTGCTCAAGGGAATTACCGGTGGAGACAGGATCAGGTAATGATCGCTGCCATCAGCGGTTTCAGTTGTAAGCCTGAAACGAAGGCGATGTCTTTCGTCAAGGCTGGTGAAAACTACAGCTCGATGCGTAAATCGTCAACCTGCATGCTCACCTCTGCCCGAGATTGGCAGCTAAGGGTAAACCTGTGCAACCAGTTGAATATCCCAGAGGAGATAACGAAATCGTCCCTGCGCCCAGACTAATTAATCTTGTCAACTGTCTCCAGGCAGGTTATAATGCTTGAACTTACGCAACCCTGTGAGGAGAATTTTGAAGAAGCCTTTGAAAGTAACCTGGAAAAAATGCCAGGAACTACTTGAGAAATGCAGATCTAACAAATGGTGGACTACCTGTCACCCGATTGAAGTCGGATGCCGTGGTTGTATGGAGTGCTCTAAGATGTTTTGAAGTCATGGGAGTAAAAAAGAGAAAGGCTATCAGGGCTCTCCCAGAAGCTGCAGAAAAAGCCTCAAATTGGCTATGGATTAAAAGATCTGTTCCATGGAGCTCTACGAAGGAGATTGGAGGGCGCTGAGGTGCAGTTGAAAGATAAGAAGAAACAGACAAAGAAAGAAAGAAAAAAAGGAAATGTAGAATAATGAACAAAGTCGGGGTTTGAGGGGAGGTTCGTGTTTTTTTTTTTGGGGGGGTTACCTTTACAACGACGTCGTCTTGGTGTTCCTAATAGTCTATTTTTGTTTTGTTCGAGAGGGGAGAGGGAAGGAATGTAAAGAGAAAAGGAAAGAAAAAATGGGTGGTAGTGGGAAAATAAAGCAAGAGGCTTTTCTGATAATAATTCCTATAACCAACGTATGTGCTTGATGTGGGCCCAAAGTCGGGACCACGGAAGGAAAACACGGAACACGGATTAGAGGTAAGAAAGATATATTAAACGAAAAGGTTACAAAGATAGTGTAAGTGTAAGCAGAGCTTACTATGTGCGCTAGTGTCCAATATTGGTAGTTGTACGCGGCTGATACTACAGTATTAGAATACTCTCTCTCTCTCTCTCTCTCTCTCTCTCTCTCTCTCTCTCTCTCTTTCCTCCTCTTCTCCTAGACTGTTATAGCGCATACTTTATATAGTCCTGGAAGAGTCCATGTTGTAGGTATTTTACGGTCTCACAACACCCACTTCCAAGAGTTTTCTTTTTTTTCTCCTTTTTTTGAAAAGGAGAGAAAAAAAAACATAAAACTGTTAATACTTTTTCTCTTGGGATTTACGTCGAGCAGTTGAGTAAATTTCCTTTTCCTTCTTGAGCGTCGCACTTCAGGAGAGACTTGGGGCGTGTCGAGATCGAAGTGATCGAAAATTACGTCGATCGGCTCTTCACCGCAATTTTGTAGTGATTCCTCCGATTCCTTCAAACGGCATTTTCTGAGCTGGTTCCAATGGGGTTTGTGAGTGTTTTTCTGTCCTTGGAAAATATAGACCAGTTCGTCAATTCTTTGGTTTATGGTGCCTACTTCCCAGAATGTTATGTTGTTTTTGTAAGCCTTGAAAAAGAGTTTATCGCCAGGATTGAAATATTTCTTATGAGGCGATATGGTTTTTTTAAACTTTGCTTGCTGTGGAATAAGTTTGTCGAAAACAGACGATTTTCCTTGCGAACATTGTTTCTGCAGGCGAGCTTCCCATAGGCGTGTTTGGATCAGGGGTTACCCGATACACCTGCAGAAACTGTTGCAATGCTCTATCTGTCGGTGTGCCTAGCGCCTTTTTTAAAGCCCTTTTAGAGTGTCCACGAATCTTTCGGCCTGGCCATTCGACCTAGGGTGGTACTGAGGCGTTGTAATGTGGTCCACCTGATATGACTTGCAGAAGTCTCTAAATTCACTTGATGTGAATTGAGTGCCATTATCTGTAACTACACAAAAAACGCGCGAATAGCTCGTGTAGAAATACGATCGTGCAGTTTGTAGTTGGTCTTTTGCATTGCAGGACCTCAGGCCATTTTGAGTGGCTATCCACAACAATGAGGTAGTACATATTGTCTATAGGCCCTGCAAAATCGACATGAATTCTTTGCCATGGATAGTCTGTGTTTGGCCATGGTTTGCCCGTCGTTTTTGGAGCTTTTGCTGCAAGCGCGCATCCTTTGAATGATTCTATCATGTCTGCTATGTCCTGGTCCATTTTGGTCCAATAAACATAGCAGCGCATGAGGCTATTCGTACGGTTCTTCCCCGGATGTCCCATGTGAAAAATACCTGATGATTTTTCTTTGTAGGCTGTTTGGAATCACTACGCGGTCATTGTATAGTAGGACATCATCGCAGAGGGAGAAAGCTTCAGGCATATTGGGGTCTTTAATGCCAATTTTGCTTTTTATGGATTGAATGAATTCATCCTCTCGAGACTCCCTTTTTATGTCGGCCAAAGTAACTGGGAGCCCTATTATGGTACTCGCGATCATGTTTTTGATATCACAATTTGTCATTAGAGTAGCAATGATGTAGACTTCTGTATTTTTTGGAATGAGTCGCGATAAACTGTCTGCATGGCAAATATTTTTGGATGTTAGGAACTCTATCTTGAAACTGTAGTTTAAGAGAATCGCTCCCCAACGAAGTAGTCTATTTGCAGTATAGACTGGCAGACATTTTTTAGAACCAAAGATTGTAATTAGAGGTTTATGGTCCGTCTGTAGTATGAACCGTCTACCATGAAACTTTGTCACAGCGAATATTATCCCTGGATCCTCTTTCTCTATTTGGGAATATTATTTCTCAGCTGGAAGCAGAGATCTTGATTCGTGAGCCACAGCTTTTCGCGAACCATCAGGCAGTTTATGTAGAATGCAAGCACCAATGCCGTACGAGCTTGCAACACTTGCGACTATGATGTCGAGACTAGGGTCGTAATGGGTGAGGGAGAGGTCCGAAGTAAGAGTTTTCTTGATCTTCTCGAATGTGTCTTGGCATTCCGGGGTCCATGACCATGGTTTGTCCTTTTTTAAGAGTTGGTTGAGAGGCCCTCTCAAATTTTGCATGTTCTTAATGAACCCTTGGTAAAAGTTAGCTAGGCCGAGGAACCTTTGTAACGATTGAACGTTATCTGGGGCCGGCATGTTTCTGATCGCGTTGGCTCTTTCTGGATCCGGCCGACGACCGTCTTTATTTATGATGTGACCTAAGTATTTAATATCTGGTAAGAAAAACTCTTTGTTGATTGCTCTAGAGCAGCGAAGGGGACATTCCGTTTCTTTTTGAATAACGGTTGTGCACCGTCCTTCACCTTGAACTTAGCTTTCATTTTAGTACATTTCCCAAGGCCGCCAGAAAAAACCTGGGGAAATTGTTGTTTGAGTTCCTTTTTGAGATTTACCAAATTGGACGTTGTACTTTGTGTCTTGCGACAAAATGTACTCATTGGGCGATCCCAAAGATTGAATTTTTCTATCCAATCTGTTCCAAATAAGTTGTCTGAAGTTTTCCATACGTAGGCTTTGAGCATTTTGGTAAATCCATTTAGTATTACCTCGCCTGAAATGTTAATCTTTTCGCCACTTACAGATTTGGCTGTTTTCTCCGTTTTTAATAAGGTCGGCTTGTTTAATTTTCGCCAAGTACGCCAGTTAATGGTTGAAAGATCAGAACACGAGTCAAGCTGGAATTTAATGGACTTATTGAAAATATCCACAGTTACATATTTTCTTAAATTCCGATCGACAATATTGTTAGATTGAACTTGCCTAATTTTATTTTTGGGTTTTCTCATTCTGTTGGCCTACCAGCATCGCGTTAAAATATGCCCATTTTTATTGCAATTTTTGCAATATTTTTTGTTCTTAACTTGACAGAATTTTATCCATTGCCATTTACCACAATGGTAACATTGTCCGGGCGGTTTCTTTAACCTATTTGAGTTTTGATTACTGCGGAATTTAGGACATAAAATTTGCCTTTTGTTTTTTTGAGGGGAATAGGAGGTAGACTTGCTTCTGATTTTATTTCTCTGAGACACACCTGATTCCTCGATAGTGTTTGAGTCACACTTTACAGATATTACTCTTTGACAGTCCTCTGCCAGTTTTTGGAGAGTCAATCCTTGTTCGTTCTCAAGCTTGGTCAGTACCCGTCGTCTGGCGTCTTCTGCTGATACTAGACCTTGTGCGAAAACGAAGCACTTGAAATCATCGGCAGTCAGTTCGGCTAGTTTAAAATCATTACAGAGCTTGTTTACCGATACTGCAAACGTTAGAAAATCTTGCTGGTTGTCTTTGACTCTGTTCAGCCATTCCCAACGTTTGCGGAACAAGGTTGTGTTAGGCCCGAATAGTTCCGATACGAGTTTAATACTCTGAAAAATCCAAGTCTGTAGTTTTCTTGGGTGGTATGAAGTCTACGAACCTACTATGTTCTGTAGTTCCCAGTTTTCTCAATAGTAGACGTACCTTTTTTTTACTGGGCCATTGTTCACAGTCTACGCTGAAAATATCTTCGTAGCGCCTGGAAAAAGCCTCGAACGTTTTGTCGTTCTCTGGTACGTATTCAAAGGTTTCCATTGAATTGTAGATTGTACTCTGGGAGAATATTGTATCTTTTTCAGAGTTTGAGACTTTTAATGCATTTACGAGTAATTCTTTAATTTTTTTCTGTTGTAGTTCATCATTCTTAAGCGTAATTTGTGGGAATTCCATTTGTTGTTTATGTAATTCCAAAAATAGTTGTTGCTGTCTTTCTTCTGATTTTTGTTGCTGATCCAAATTTACTTTTAGCATTTGGACGATTACTTTTTGAAAATCTTCCATATTTAGACAAACACAAATGACAGCGATTTTTTTTGTTGCTTTGAAACCCGTGTACCAAGGGGAGGTACACAAAAAAATATTTTTTACAAAAAAAAATATGGACAGACAATTAGTTAAACTAAACTAATTATGTGTTTAGCTTTTTCGAGATTCTGTGGTTCCGTTAATTTTAACGTAATTGTATAAATTTTCACCACACTTATGTATTTTTTTTATAGAGGTACAAAAAAGAGAAAACTCGCCTCAGTGAATTTGAGGGGAGAAACATTTTATGCACGAGATTCAAAAGTTTTTTAGATAGTTTTTTTTTTCCAAAACTAGAGTCGTAAGTAGTACTTCGGCTCTTGTGTTGTCAGTTTGTTTTATGAACAAACTGATTTTTTTTCTGTGTGTGGGTGTGTAAGAAATCGTTTTCGTTATGTTATTTGCACAGTCTTTAATATTCCGTAGATGTTGAATCGCTAGTTCTTCACTGGTGTTTGGTATCGGAATATATATATATATATATATATATATATATATATATATATATATATATATATGCCTGTTTCATTAAAATCGACAGACAAGGTACTACAGTTGAGCAGTTAAATGCCCTTTAAGGAACTGCGTTCCTCACCAAAACCGGACTCATAAATAATTACATCGGCTACACAACCACATGTTTATCCAGACGTCTTACATTACACCTATCTGATCACAGTTCCATAAGAACACATTTAAACACACACTCAGATTTACCTGACACTATTAGGAACATACTAGTAGAAAACACTAATATATTAACTGCATCCACTTGCAAAAAAAAGACTAAAAAATAATGGAAGCTCTAATAATAAAAAAAAGAAAAAGCCAACTCTTATTAACATCAACTATGAACAAAGCCACAATGTGCTAACCGTATTCGGAAACTAAAACATCACTACCACACACTGAACATACATAGAACACACACTCTACTAAGCTGATAATTGAACCATCCTTGATAATGGCTAAAGGTATAGCCGAAAGCGCTCGGAAACACAGAACATTCGGACAGTTCTTACACACTCTTTGTCCAGAAAAGAAAGCTCTTGTCAGAACACAAGAAAAATTAAATAAAAAGCTCAACTGTAGTACCTTGTCTGTCGTTTTTAATGAAACATGCATAAAGGAAGGATTGCTGCCTAAATATACAAATATATATATATATATATATATATTTTATATGTAGACGCTGGGTGTTGCGTTTAAATCGCTGATGTACTAATACCAGCTTAATTTCTCGTTCAACACTGCTGTGGGAACGCATGGATTTTCTGTGTATTTTTCGAGTACTCTGCCGCTATTGATATGGTGAGACCGAAATTCTCGAATCTTTCTGTCGCCACTGATGTGAGACTGGTAAGGTATTGAGGTTTTCAACGTGAATGCGTTTCTCGAATTTGTACAAATTTCTACCTGTTACATATACACAGTCACCAAAAACAAACAAATAACCAGCTTTAAATATAACAAATAAACCCCCATTTTTTTTCAAAAGTTTATAAATAAATATAAATAATAATAATTTTTACCTATCATAATTTTACACAAACCCCACCACACGTATATACATACATGCGAGGAAATATTTTTCAGCGGAAAAATACATAATATGACATGTATACATTCACGAGACATTAACGAGACATTTCCTCCCCACTTCCAATGTTTAAATTTCAATATTTCAACATACAAATGCGCATGTATAGACATAACACCACCCGTATACATACATGTGTCATAGCCGAAACTGCCCACATATGTTTATATATGTATGATTCCCGACGGACGACCAAGTATGTATATGTGTCTGCATACATCGATGTTTGCGTTGGTACGATGAATGACAAAACGGCAAAATTTCCCCCGTCACTTCCACAATAACACCAATACACGCAATCTACATAAACCCCAATTTTTTAAAACATTAATCAGTTTGTCTGACGATCGCTAAAGCGTGAAACCCAGGGTCACAAACTCACATCTACCCAACCAAATATGTTAGCTCTATCTCTGATATTGAGCGCTTTCTAATAAGTACCGCGCATATAATATATAAATAATTATACATATATATATTTATTTATATTTATATACACTTTTCACACACACACACACACACACACACACACATATATATATATATATATATATATATATATATATATATATATATATATATATATATAATGTATACCAAGTAGAAGTCAGAAAAAGTAATACAGTGTAGACCAAATTGTATTTATTCAAACATTATAACATAGATATTGTTATGGGGCTCTCCCCTTTTTCATATCAGTGGATTCGACCAGAGTGTTACTAGGACTGCTGCCGTTAAATACCCAGAGTCAGTCAGAATATGTACAGAGAGAGAGAGTGAGGAGAGATTGTGATTGAGTTGGAGGTAGACTAATAGTGTGAGGTAACCGCCTGTAGAAGTCACAGTACGTAGACTCTAAGGAAGTCCTACTTCGAGACTGTGTATATATATTATTATTATTATTGCTAACAACCGCGTTCCTGGATTTACTACCAGTATTACCCATTGTATTATTGTGTAAATAAATTTAATTTCTTATCTTTAATTCCTGCGTTTGTCATTCATTGGAGCCCGATTTTCATCTCGGAATCCACAACAAATTGGCGACGAAGATTCGAACACACACGGGGAAAAAAAAACAACAAAGTCGCGCCGAGCGATTCGAACTCACACAAGAAGAAATAGAAAAATACGTTCCTCGTCCACAACAAATTAGCGACAAACAGTTACGAGGAGAAAAAATACGTAAAATTGAGTTATCATGGAAGATTTTAAAAATATTTTGGTAGAACTGTTAAAATACAAAAATGATCAACAATTACAACTTCAAGAACGAATGGAAGAAAAACGGCAAAAGCAATTATTACAAACGCAAAAGGAAAATCCAGAGAGACAAATAGAGCTCCAGGAACTAATATTGAAAGTAACGGGCAACAAGCAATTAGATATTGAAAAAGAAGCAACATTTTTCAAGACGCAGTGTGGAATACCATGGATATGTTCAAATATTCTCTAGATGAGGACAAATATTTTGGAGATTACTTCAGAAGACATTAAGACATCTTTAACATAGACTGTCAAAATTGGACAGAAGCAAAAAAGCTATGTCTATTGCTTAGGAAATTAGGAACTGAAGAATATACAAAGTTCATGGATTATATCTTGCCAAAAAAGACGAACGAATTAACATGTTCGTAAAGAACTCTTCAGCCCGAAAACATCACTCTTCCACAAGAGGTGGAAATGCCTTAACCTGGTAAAGAGCGATAATGAGGATTATTCCACGTTTGCCGCAATCGTAAATAAACATTGTGACGACTTTAAACTAGCGGAATTGAACTCGGACAATATCACATGTCTCATCTTTGTTCAAGGGTTAGTTTCTACAAAAGATAGCGAAATGCGCAGAAGAATACTTTCAAAATTACAAAATGAACCGGGTCTAACATTACAGTAATTATCGGAAGATTGCCAGAGATGTTTAAGTATAAAGAAAGACGCAAGGGACATTGAGGAATCAGTTGTTTCTCATATACGTAAGTTAAACAAAAGTCTACGTTCTTCACCCTCCTCGGAAAGAAAGATTTTACGACAATGAATAATGATTCTCACTCTCCCCGGAAAGAAAACAAAAATTTTACAATAAGAGGAAAAGTACAACATACAGGACAAATTATGACGAATATCGGAACAAATATAATTCCCCCCATCAGCATGTTATCGATATGGAGGACTACACTGGAACAAGGATTGCCGCTTTAGATATAAAAACTGTCTTGAATGTGGAAAAAAGGGCCACAAGGCATCCCAATGTAGAAATAGAAAAGACACGAATGAATAACGATGACAACACCAACGGAAGGAAATATGTGGAACTGGAAATTTTAAATAAAAAGATTAAATTATAACTGGATTCGGGTTCCGACCTCACGATAATCAACTTACAGACATGGAGAAAGCTCAACAGACCTATTATGTTATACACACAAAAATTGCCAAGTCGGTTACAAGCAAACGAATAAAATTTCAGGGAGAAATAATCATGAATGTTAAATTCCACGGCAAAACAAAAAAAAACTTAAGATATACGTCATGAAAGATACTGAAAATCTAGTAGGTATCGACTGGATGCAGAAGTTTAACGTTTGGGACCTACCTATCAACTCTTTTTGCAAAAAGTTAAAGGTTGAGCCATCAGATACTATAAAATTGAAGGAGGAAAGATATAATCAATTTCCTGAGGTATTTTCAAGCGGGTTGGGACGATGCAACAAATTTAAGACCAAAATGGAATTAAAAGAAAACGTCCAACCAATTTTTAAAAAGAAGCGACATGTACCATTCGCTACTATAGAAAAAATAGACAAATAATTGGAGAGGCTTGAACAAACTGGGATTCTATCAAAAACAGAGTTTAGCGAGTGGGTAGAGCCGGTGGTTTATGTAAAAAAGAAGTAAGAAGAAATCCGATTATGCGCAGATTTTTCGACGGGACTCAACAAGGCGATAAAAGACCACCATTATTTACTACCGAGCCCAGAAGAAATATTTACAAAGCTCAACGGCGGTAAGATATTTTCAAAAATAGATCTAAGTGAGGCTTATCTACAAATCCCATTCCAAGAAGAGAGTACGAAAATCCTTTGCATTAATACGCACAAAGGGTTGTACAAATTCAACAGACTACCATTTGGAGTAAAAGTTGCACCTGCAATTTTTCAGCAAACGATGGACACAATACTCACGGGCCAGAATTTCGCGACGGCTTATCCGGATGATATTATAATTAAGAGCGACAATGTTGAAGAGCACAGATCACACATAAAGGAAGTTTTCACAAGACTTCAGGACTTTGGGTTCAAAGTAAAAGGAGAAAAGTGTGATTTTTTCCCAAATGAAATTAAATATTTAGGTCAGATAATAAATGAAAATGACAGAAAACCGGACCCAGAGAGGGCATCGGCAATTAAAAATATGCCTGAACCAAAAAATGTTGCAGAAATACAAAGTTTCCTGGGCCTAGAAAACTAATATGGCGAATTTATTGATAATATGCAGAAACTGATGGCTCCACTAAATGGGTTACTAAAAAAAGCATCAGGCATCAAGAGTACCTCCGCCTTTTCTATGTACAGATATTGTGCAACTTCTGCACAAAATTGGAGTGCCACAGTACGAAAACAAAGATTGGTAACTGTACATTGACCACGAAAACGGTCACTGAAAAGTGTTTAGCTGCACAATGGCAACCAGTTTTCATTTTACCCATCGGTCATCCGGACTACTCTGAAGGAGAAATATGAAGCAGTGAATTATGTGCTGGAGAAAATAATTTATGATCAGCATGAGTGTTGACCTGAAGATTTTGAACTTTTTGTTGGGACAATTATCAAGAATCACCGAGTATACTTGCTTTCTGTGCATGTGGGATAGTAGGGACACTGCTCAGCATTACCCGAAAAAGGACTGGCCTGTTAGAGAGGAATGTAAAAAAATGTCATCAATAAGCCTCTGATGGACAGAGACAGGATCCTTTTCCCACTGCTGCACATCCAGGTCGGTTTGATCAAGCAGTTCAAGCTCTGAACACGGATAGTGGCAGCTTCAACTAACTGTGCCAGGTTTTTCCATGATTGACGTTGAAAGCTGCCATCATTGATGGTCCTCAAGTCCGTCAGGTCATCAGATATCCAGTGTTTGAAAACTCAATGTACGAAGTGGAACTGGAAGCATGGAAGTATATTGTTTTGGTCGTGAAGGTCTACTGTGACATCCAATTCAATGTTGGTTGTAACTTTAAACATAAGACCTAAATCCTTAAACGTATGGATCATTTTCCTAGTAAGATCTACCTTAATTTTTGTACAGTCTTTAACAAACTAATAACACATCATCTCTTAATAATCCGATACTATCAGAATCTAGGCAAACATAGGCACTTAAATCGTATAACGGAAATAATCCCACAAAATCGGAGGCCGTGCAGAATCTAAAGAACCCATTGAGATGTCAAAATTATCACTGAAATTCTTTTTGGTTCATTGTTCTTGGTTGTAAATCAGAACAGAATTTCTGCTTTTCCAAATGATATTCAGTTCATTACCATAAATGTTTGTGTATTCTTGAGCAAACTCCAAGGCCAAAGTAAAAAGATCTTTAGAGATGGAGGGTTTTAATCAATGATGTCAAACTATATGGAAGTGTAGTTATTCTTATTTTAAATGGCAGTGAACCAGTTGATAATATCCGCGGTATTAAAACTGTGTAAGAAACCAAAGATACCTTTAAAAGATTGGTTGGTTTGCTCCCAAACGGTTTTACTGATCCTTCCGATCTCCCGATCTCTGGTCTGGAAGGATTAATTAGACGAGTTGATCGCTTGGTTCTGAAACCCGGTTTATGGTCGTTTAATAAAATATATGCCTTCTTATCTAGTAATTTACTGACACGTTCACTTATACATAGTTTTTCAGTAATGGATTTGGTAACGCAGGTAATTTTATCTATCAGGTTTAAAGTAGTTGTGTAATGTTTTTTTTTAGAATTTGGTCAAACTATTTTTAATAAAAGTGTCATAATCCTTAGGGGATAACTTATAAAGCCGTTTTATCTGATTTGACATAAATTTCACTGGGTTTATTTATATCCTTGAAAATATCATCAAGATTTTTTAAAAGAGTTTTTATTCTTATGGAAGGTTAATTCATTTATGATTCCCAGTAATTCATTTTTAAAACCAGACAGCCCCTTAATCATTGTTGCGGTCTCCAAACTCTTAAAACTGTAGTGTTCATGAGTGTATAAATGGTTCAGGTCAAGAAGGAAAAGGTTTCCGTCTCACTCATGTAATGAATTTTTCCGTTTACAGAGCTAATTTGACGAAATAATCGCGTTTGTTTGTGGTACGTGTATATGTGGCTATCTAAATATGTGTGTGCGCATATATACATATCCTTTCTTTTTTTATATAGTTTGTTTATAACCTGATATCTGTCGTCGAAATACTTATGCATCGTACATACGTTATTTTGATTTTTCTACCTTTATTTGTTTCATCCCCACTTTTTATCGACATGTTTGTTCTTTAAAGTAATTTTTGATTGGTAGTTCGTGTCGTTTTTCGTTTATATGTCTGCTTCAATATTTTTGAATTTGCTTACTTCTCTATGGGTACGGATGTATGGTTGCATGTATTTTGTTTTTACTTGTATTCGCTTGTTTCGTTTGTAATTTCTTTTTTAAGTTTTTTAACCTTTTCTTCTTCTTTTTCTTGTCATATTTAAATTTTAAATTTTATATATTATTCTTTTCCCTTCTTTGTTTTTCTACTCTTTTCTTTGCCTCGATTTCTTCTTCTATTCCCTGTGTCATTCTTATGTTTACATTCATATATGTTAAATTTTATTCATATGTCTATATTTTAGGATGCCAATGTGTTTGTTGTGACATCAGCTGAAGTCCTGTTTCTTGGGATCTGTAGCGTTCATGTATACTTTTAACATCAGCATTGATTTTACCAGACATAGTGGTCTTTAATTAAGAATAATAATAATACATATATATTTTTTTCTTTGACTCCGTTATATTTTTAAATAAGTTTATTAAAATTAAAACCTAATCCTCGATTTAATATGAAATTCGAAATTTCTAACTTTTAATTTTTAATTTTATCGTAAATTAAGGATTAATTATTTCATACTGATTTCCGGTTTAATCTAGCATTAACATTAATCATCTAACGGTTTATATTTAGAATTAACCGTCATGTATTTTTGGTTTTGAATTTTCATATACTTGTACTCGGATTGGTCAATATAGTTTACGTACTAAGGTGGTTTGATTTGGTTTTGAATTTTCAAAATAATTATTTCCCAATCAACGCCATCAATTGATAAGACACCAGAAGAGTTTAAAAAAATGGCTATATATATAGGGATGTTACAACATATTTATGTTATAATGTTTGAATAAATACAATTTTCTCCTCACTGTATTAAGCACACTTTTAAGAATAATGTTTTTGTTTATTAGAGTTTTATTCCATATACACCAGTCCATTATTTTTTAAAAACAGTAATAAAACTCATAAACTCAAATTAGATAAAAATAACGAAAAATTATGTGATTGTAGAAACCCTAAACACTGCCCGTTGGAAAATAAATACCTCACAAAATCCGTGGTATACCAATGCACTATCTCATCCATTGAGAGTCCTAACACTGATAGGATATACATATGGTCAACGAAGAATGAATTTAAAATTAGATGGAGGCAACACAAGAGCTCTTTCAAATTATGAAAAATTATTAAACCATAGGCAGTAGTTAACGGTTTTTTCCGACATCAACAAATTTTCGCATTAAATAATTAGCATAAAAAGAAATCCCATAGTATAATAAAAGTCTTAAAAGATTAGCCAAATCATTAAATAGGATAAACCCTTTCTGTAGTCGTCAAAAAACAAATTGAAATTCAGTGCAATACGGTTTGTATATAAAACACCCACTTGAATAAACAAATAAATAAAGAGATAATCAGACACAATAATAAAACAAAATCCTCCCGACACATAACGACTTGTAGGCGCGCCATAAAAATATCCCTCGCTGGGAACTAACATTAGCCAACATTAGCCTTGAAATAGACATCCTACCCAACCTGAGCAAAACCTCTCAGAAGATGATGAATCTATAGATAAGAATTAACTCGCTGACCACTTAACCAAGATGACTCGCCTAACCACTCCCACAATAACGAATGTTATAACGAACCATGCTTAAAAACACACGTAAACCAAGAGAGAGCTTATTCCTAAAATTTCGCTTGAAGATGAAACGGGACTAAACACCTTAATTCAACTTAATTTTAATAATTATTTGGATGGTTTCGGCTCTCGTTTTTGAAACATGAGAACTCTTATGTAGCGAAGGAATCATATTTTTAAACAAAAATATATTATAATATAATATATATTTCTATGTGTAAATATATGTTACACTTTAGCTCGTTTTTCTTAAAATCTTTGTGGCTCACATGCCTTTGTCCATGATATTTTTATTATTCTTCGGTAGCGACAACTTTGTGTCTGGAATATTTCGTATATTACTAGAGACAACCGTTCGTAGAAATTTATTAATATTTTCATAAACTATACTTCCCCTGGAAGTGGTAAATTATTTAATATATAATTTAATACCTAAAATATTACTAAATTACTGTTTCAATATTTTTCTTGATCGCAATGAGATAATACTTTTGAAAATAAATACAAATTCTTTGAAAGAATTTTGCAGTAAATTTAGTTTCGTCTTTATAATGTGTAATGCGAAAATATATATATTTTTAAGGGAAAGATAAAATCTTTTACTAGCACATAAATCTGTGCTAAACTAACAAAAATTTCAAGTATTAATAGAGGCAATAAAATTTAGTTTAATAGACTAATTAAAAGTGATGTCATTATAAATTCAATATAGTGTCAATTTGAAAAGTTTTGAATAAAATTGTCACATATTCTAAATTTTGAAATGATAAAAATAAAAAAAAAAGAATAAAAAAGTTCATATATTCAACCCCGCCTTCAAAATATAGATAATCAGCTTGTGGCCTATAAATAAACGGGAAATATCAAAATAGATTTTTTTTTTTAAATTCTCTTTATTTTATATATGATTTTAAAAAACGTGAATATATTTATTTCCCCGGTGTAAAAGCGCCATGCACTTTTTTTAAGGCACCTGTAAATACTGAGTGCATTAGGAACGGTAGCAACAGGTTATGCTTGTCTAGGCTTTCTTCCTAGCACCAGAATCGAAAAAAGTCAAGGGTAAGCAGAGACGGTAACTAATTCAGGAGGAAGTTCGAGCCGACATTAAGGAAAAAAAGAATATGAAAGATAGGGGCAGTAGGTAATCAGGTTGTATTGACAGGATGGGATAATGTTTTACAGCGGCGAATAAGCTGGCCGGAGATCTGGCACTCATAGGCCAGTTGGATTAAGTTTTTCGTTCACTTCGTGTATGATATACTACCGTCTCGTGCAAACCAACATATTTGAGAGCCTAGTGAGATAACATCATGCCAACCCTGTACCAGAATATTTACTCTGAAACATATTCTAAGTAGCTGTTCGATGGATCTACCTGATGTAACGTACCGATGAAGCCATGACCAGGTATTTAAGCATTGGCTAAATTAGTGGTCGCAGCAATCTGTGTTAACAGTTTCAAGCTTGAAACTAAGGCGATTAATTTCGTCAAAACCAGCGAAAGGCCCTCTCAGCGAGGAAACCGTAAATTTGCATGCTCTCTTTCGCCCGAGACAGTTGAGAGTACTCCTCAGGAGTACTCCTCAAGAATTTCCTAGAGCAGATTGCAATATCTTTCATCTGGCCGGATTTAATAATATGGTCAGCTGTTTCCAGGCAAGTGGTAATGCTAGAACTTAAGGTACCTTGAGAAGAGATTATAGAAGAAGCCTTTGAAAGAAAAAATACCAGGAGCTGGTAGAGAAGTGCATGTCCAACCAATGGCGAACAACCTGTCTTCCGACTGAAGTCAAATGTCGTGGTTCTGCAAAAAGATCTTTATGCAGAATACTAAGTCGAATCTGCAGAAAAAGCATCAAAATGGTTATGGATTCAAAGATCAGATACATGGAGATCGGGGGGCGTTTCGGTGCAATTTGTGTTTTAAAGAAGAAAGAAAGATAAGATAAAGAAGATAGATATATAAAGACATGAGTAAGGTCGATGTTTGAGGCGGGGGCAAATTTCTTTTTCGTTTTTTTTTTTTTTTACTTTCTTCCTTTACGGCATTTTGGTTTTCTCAATGCATGTATAGATTTTTAGCTGCCCCGAACGATAAATAGTTTCTGATCATAATTCCTAGTATCAGCGAATGCGTACGATTGTTATTTTTTGTTATTTTTAAGTGAAAGATTAAGTTTCATCGGGTATAAAAACTTTCACGACGATATGTAATAATTTATTACATGTAATCTCCAGCGGTATTCGTTACGAGTGTGTGTTTCCTTCCACATGTCAGAACTAAGATTGAAAAAAACGAAGATTTGCTTGTTCTTCTTTTGTCTCGTCGTGGCTGAGACGGAAGTGACGTCAGTTGTTTCTGTTTGGTTATTTGCTATTTCAAAATCTGCAGATGTTTGTATGAGTTGTTCCTTATTATTTGCTTGGTAGGCATTTAATTTAGGATCGCCTTCCGGAATAGATAATGGCGAACAGGTACCCAAAACTTGTTATGACGCCAAGTCAATAATATAAAACACCAGCACTATATATATATATATATATATATATATATATATCCCTATTGATTTGTATGGTCCCTATTGTTTTGTGAGTTTATACACACACACACACACACATATATATATATATATATATATAAAGAGAGAGAGAGAAAGAGAGGCTACTATTACTTCGCAAGTGTGTGTGTATACAACGAAAAATAGACAACTACTTTAACGATAACAGCTTTAAAGTAACAGTGACCACTTACGTAACAATGGCTCGAGGTATATGAGAATTTAGGCATACATAGTATCAACAATCTGCCAATAATCAGTAACAAATAAGACATAGGTTTATACAGGGAGGTTGGTCTAATAATCGGAAGAAACTGTAACGGAAGAACCAAAGAATCATGGGAAAAATAATATAAAAATCTTCAAAACACTCAGAGTTACAAGACACACTAAATCTACCCTAAAATGGTAAACGTCCTAGATATAACATTCAAAATAAACCACAACATATAAAAACCTTACAAAAAGCAAACAACCTCACATATATTAACAAAATTTCCATCCATCTTCCTAATGTATTCAAACATACACCAATCTCTGTAAACAAAAGAATATCATCAAATTTTAGCAATATAAAATTATTCAGCGAAACCAAAAATGTATACGAATCAACACCAAGAGATAGCAGGTATTTGGACAAACTAGAATGCATAAGATTTATTATTTTCTGTTCGTTGTCTCAATTATAATTTACAACATTAAATGTCGTTTGAGATCTCAAATGCCAGACTTCTCTTGCCGCACCACCCCCACAACTATCAGAATTATGTGCCCAAACTCAGGCCAGAAATTGAACTGAAATGCCCATCAGTCCTTCCAAAACTGTCAATCGCATCTACATGGAAAATTTATCTATTTTCCAATGATTTTAAACCACTTCAACTCACAGACGTTCAATCTTAACATTGCATACAGATACACCGTTGTATTTAGTTGCGTTCTTATCTGGGATTTTTAAATCACCTAAGAGTCATTGATTGTGTGAAAAGAAAAATCATTAAAATGGGGAGGTTTGAAGAACTCTGTTTTATTTTTGTATGCTTTGAATTTACACACACACGCACACGCACATATCTCACACATATATACATACATATATGTGTGTGTGTGTCAGTAAGCGAGAGAGAGAGAGAGAGAGAGAGAGAGAGAGAGGCACACTATTTTGTGTTTATTAACAACAGAATCCCCATATCAATAGATTTTAACAATTTTACAATTATGTATGCTTACAAATGGCTGTCTGTGACAAAATTATATGTGCATGGGAGTGTTTGTAGTGGGAGAAAATAGTTTCGATTTAGATATGCACTTGACTAAACTTCAAACTATTTTATTTGTTTTATAAAGATGAAAACATGTTGCTTCAAGAACTCTGCCAAAAGTCCTATGTGTGAATATTATAGTTAACAGCAATGGGCGTACCTGTTTGTCTTGGAATTTGGTTAAGTTCTTCCAGGTAATGTCCTTATATCCCTATCTGTATATGAAGAAATTATTTCAAATTTGATTCTGTCTGTTAGATCATCGAACATTGCAGGCTTTTTTGTCACGTCCAACTTACATCACGTCTCTGTTTAAATTACGCTTTGGTGTGAGATCATCATTACTGCATGACTGTGTCATCTTTTCGAGGCGCCTGGAATAGAAAACAGAAGCGGATAAATGCTTCTTCACGTTTCTATTTTCAACTCACATTGATTTAACTTTTATTTTGTATTGATATTTTCTTCTTTATATTTTCTGTCATCGTTGTTCAATAATTCATGATATTTATGAATCTTTTTTTTCAATATTTTGTTTCCTTTTGTCTGGAGTTTTCCCGTATAATCCGTATTCTGTATGGAATTTCAAATAAAATACAAGCACACTCGCTATGCTAATGTGTACGAAGATTTTAGTTTTCTTATTTTTATTATTAAAGAAAATTAATTGCTTTCTTTAATTTAAAACAATCAAAAATTAGTTTTCTTATCATTAATACTTTTCCATATTTAAGAAATTAAATGTTTATCCCTTTTTAAGTTAAAATATTCCCTGGTAACGAACATCAAGGTTACTGCATGTGCAAAAACGTGTCAGCGTTGACTAACAACAACAATTTTAAGAAATGCCTAAAGAAATAATGATTCAACATTTTGTCAGTAATAAATGAGATCGTAAGAACTATAGATATGAGCAAGTATATTTGATGGTAATAACGGAAAATAGCACGACCTCTCCAGATATGGAACATGAAAATTCAGGTCAGGAAGAAGATGAAGAAATTATACTCTTGTAAATACGTTATATTCATGATTGATTAGATTTGTAGTCACTCGATCTCTTGCATTCAAAGGAAGCATACATTCAAGGACAGAAGACCAAGAATAGTTATCGTAAAGAAAAAGAAAGGAGCTTGTCAAATATACGGTTACACCTTTTCTAGAAATCTTGAGAACAGGCTGGAAATAAAATGATATATTAGAATATGATGAAATATGTTATCATTGTGAAAATTACAATGGTTTTGTAGATAATATTTTGAAAACCACTTCCATTTGAATAAATGACTGAATGGTGTACATTATTTTCTTCTGCTATCGCACAAATTTCAAAAACGATTTTTGAATTATTTTCAAGTTATAACTCGAAATTCAACTTATATTTGATCTTTATTTTCAGTGGATTATGATATATGAAAATGTTTCCGAATATATCATTTTTTTCGGGCTTATACGTATCATTTATTGTAAAAATTTGTCAAATTTCTGCCAAATATTACACTGGATTTCGCTCAATATTCGTGTTATTTATTTAATATTAGATTTGCAACACGCTTCAGTGACATTCTGAGAAATATTTTGTCTACAATCTCTATATATGTAATACTAGTTGAAGCTCAGATATAAACATGGTCTCAAGATATGATCATTAAACTAAAAAAATTACCCGATGGAGCTCGCATTAGTTTGGAATTGCGTTCCCAAATGATGGTGCGAGGATGTATGTACTGAGGTTCTGCAGTGTGTCGACACTGTCGAATATTTCGTTTATTACTTGTGATGATGTCGATGCCGAAATCTTCTGAGGCGCAGAGCATTTTTATTACGATCGTATCTTGCCCTGTTGCTTTGTTGTTTTTCATCATGTCCAGTGCTAATGTTTCTTTAGACTTTAATATTTCCAGTCATTCCTTATTTTTCAGCGTTGTAGGTCGACACATCTCTCTCTCCATCCCTCTCCCCCTCCTCTCTTTCCCTCTCCCTCTGACTAGCTCATTCTCAACAATTTCACTGACGTATGAGCTTTTTCTCTTTCTATTATCAGTGATCCATCCTTTTGAAATGATAGAGCATGCTGATTGACTTGCATTTCATCTCAACAGTTATTATATTCTATTGTGCATACTTGCTTTTTTATAGTTTCTCATCCTTTACATGATTGCGCACTTTGCTTTGAGTCATTCCATTTCTAACCTGCCGACATTTGTTTCTTATTTCTTGGTTTACTGTTTAGTACTATTGTCCTTCACTTGACATCGGTTATTGTTGCATTTTCATCATCACTAGAATTTCCGCTGTCATCCACTAGTTCCTTTCTGGATTAATTTTACTTGATAAGATCTCATTCACCGACGACTCTTGTGTTTCTCTCAGAATTCCCTAAATTGGATTTGTAGTCTTTTTCAGTTTACATTTGTTCATAATATTTTTTTTTGCAACATCTCTTCATCAGGAGACTGTGATTTTTCAATTTAAGTGTTGCTTTCTTCTTGAAGATCCGTAGTTTGAATGTAATCTCTCACTCCAGCTGACCGCACATGCGTATGATTTGTAGTGTATACTGCGTTTCTGAATCTTGTGTTGATAGTTACGTACTCAGAACTCCCGGGCTTCCACATGTACGTAGACGTCTTGGGTTCTCCTGAAGCCAGATGTTGGTAATTATTTGATTGTTTGCTATGTGTCACTGCACCCATATTTGTTGTGATCATTTCGGTTTCCCAGTCAAAACTTTTCAACTGTTTAACATTCTCTTCATTTTCTGAACTTTACATTCAGATCTACAATGACAAGAAGGGATTTATCAGGATTTAGATTGAACGTTGTCCACTGAGTTCTAGAATGTATCAATATTATCCTCAGTCCTCTGAGCTCTTGTCGGTGCTTATCCAAGTACAATTTTTAGGTTAAAGTGCGCCCATTTCAATTTAACTGTCTGAAAGTAGGCCGTATCCCAGGATGCATTTTGTCATTACTTCTTATTAGCCGTAAGCGTATTTAATTTTCTCTTTTGATGTATGTGTCACTGACGAAATCCACGTCCTTGCCCACAGAGATCCGCATACGCCTAACATATTGACATTTAATATATTCATTTTTTTTTGCTTGATATTTTCAATCTGACCACATTGTTGCAACGTCCTTACCTTAGAGTTCGCTGTTTATTATTATTATTATTATTATTATTATTGATAAAAGTCGTTGGATATCTTTCCTGTCACACCTACCCCTCATATACATACTGAGCTATATTCTTCGGAGTTTTGAGGGGCGGTGTCCCGTAGCCTTATCCACAGTGTTTCTAGTAAGCTAGATATTGTATCAAGAGTTCTTCCGCCATTCGATAGATATTATTTTCATCTGAATGTTATCATGACCAACATTCACACAACAGATAAATTGGAACAGGAGATACGTTTTCATGACCGACGATTTGATAGTGTTTCTTTTTTTTATAAGGAAAGGTAACATTTAAAATCCATGTTAAGCAGGAATAAATGAAACCTTTTTTGAGTTTAACCCGAGGGTTACAGTTTTAAGAAATGAAAATTAATTTACAGATTATAGTTATATATATTTACGTAATATATGTAGATTAAGATATTTTATATTTCATAATTTTTTAGCACCTAATATCTTCTGCAATTTTTTCTGCGTTACCTGCCGAAATTTTTATGCGATACCGAAAAAAATTGATATGTTCACCTTGAAGAAAATAGATGACATAGAATACAGCGACATTCTTAAAACGAATTTTAGAAAAAAATAAGGCAAATGACGTTAAAACATAAACTTCAGCTTAGTTAGTCTCGTATTTTGAAGAGGTAGCAGCTCCTGCTGAAAAATAAATCTCCGAAAATATTCAATTTTTCAACAATGAAAGCTTTTATCTGCTAACCTTGAAATTCTCTTTTTTAATATATTTTCCTCATTCTATTTAATTTTACCCCCACTTTTTAATAGAAAATAAATATCTGTCTGAATACAAAATAAACTGTCGTCAATAAAGAAATTAACGGAACAGGTAACAGGATTATTTTTATGTAATAATAAAGAAAATTGTGTATGACTTTTAGGCGTGGTGGCGAAATAATTTTCCAAATACATAATTACAAATTGCGACAGTTTCACCGGGAAGGTTTGGCGACAACTGAACACTTCGGCAGTCACATATATGTCTCAAGAATATTTTAATATTTATATAAAATATTTTCAGTTTGGCATAGACAACACACACGCACACACACACATACACACACACACACACACACATATATATGCATACATATATACTTTCTAAACAAATAAGTGTCAACCCCACTCTTCTCCTCTACGATCACGCAAAAATGGACAAGCGGTTAACAAGAGGATGTTTGAAACTTTTTAGTTCTATTACTTTTTAGGCGACAACGACAATAATTGTCTCTTAAGACTTATTACTAACATTCAAGGTAAGAAAACACCAGACATTTCTTTTTTCCTCCAACTAAATTATCTGGACACACATTACACACAAGTGGTGTACCATTTACTCATTCTTTATTCTGTCGGATTCCGAGCCATATTCGATACCAAATCACAATTTATTCAGTATTACTGTTTATCGTGTCACTAAAACCGTATAAAAACTCAACCAGTTAATAAATAACACTTGTTTTGGTGTTTCCACGTTTTGTTTTTCTTATTTTTCTACAAGTAGTGTATATATATATATGTACAATCACAGTATTGAAAAATGAAAGCTTTTGTGTAGCGATGTAAAATGTTTTTTCTGGGTTTAAGCCGTGGGGTTCATCAGGTAGCGAGGCAAAATATATTCTTCTATATACACCCCAATTTTCTTTTTAAACCATATTATGTTACGGGGACACAAGAATGGGTGAGGTGTAGCAAAAATTTCTTTCTTCTAGTTCAAACGGGATTGTAGATGTCGAGAATATTATTGTTAATATGTCTGCATTTCGACATTCTTTCCGACTGTTCATTTAACAACTCTGCACGATCTGGACGCGCTATAATCGCCAATTTCGATTTCTGGTACAACACACAGCTAATGCCAACCGTCCCACCAGCCGTGACCCTCCCACCAACATGCTCCAAACAACACTCAGACTGTTACTACCTCTTTTCCCCACTATAACTTTGCACTATACCTATGTATTTTTATGCTAAATGAAGAAATATTGTTGTAACAGCATTTTTTGAAGGTACCCTTAAACATCCAATAGAAACTCTTCTTTTTCTACTATCATCTGTAACTTCAGCTTGACAAATCATACCCTCAGTGAAGCAGGCCCTGTTCAAAGGGCGTCTACTTTTGTTTCTTTAATTACGTAACTTGTCGTTTTCCTCGCGCCCCGTGTATGAGCCTTCAATATCATCTAGTTTTGCCGCTTTATGATGTTGTTCAAATTGCCCGTGCAACTATAACCCACTTTCACATCGCCGCTGCTAAAAAGTCTGCATAATTCAGAGGGTTTTGAGATTGAAATAGTCTTGTGGGTGTATTGCCATGAAAGTGATAAGTACCTTGTTCAGATACTTTGAGTACATTGTTTGAAAGAATGATAATGCACGAAACATATAAACACACACACACATACGCATACACACGCAAGCACATATGCATATACATATATCAATATTAATATATATATAAATATATATATATATATATATATATATATGTGTGTGTGTGTGTGTGTGTGTGTGTGTGTGTGTGTGTGTGTGTGTGTGTGTACACACTATTTAATTTATTAAATTCAAAACGTAATGAATCGAATTTGATTGAAAAGCGCTTGCAAACCATACCACGGGTTGACCTAAGCCTTCTCCCAGAAACTGTAACTAAGGTTTGCTCAGCATAGTTGCAGTATAAACCACAGGTGGTCTCTGTGGGTATTGAACAAACCCAAATATGCCTGAGCGAACATTTCTAATAGGCAATGGCTAACCGCCATTTTAGACGGGTATCCTCGAATACGCGTGGCCAACTATATATGATTGTGCGTTTGAGATAGAGAAATACGTTTTATCTTCATTTGTTTTCACTTTGAGGGCTGTGTGCAGTATTTTTTTCTATAAACGTTATTGTCTTCAGCGCAATCAGCTATTTACATTGGTCTTTTTTAAATGGAGTAATTTTTCCTGGTATCAGGATTTTCTTTCTTTTTGTTCAGTTTCCTATTTTTTCGTTGTTTTCATTTCATTCTTAGTGGAGGTATTACTCACAATTAACTGAATGCTTCTGCGTTTTGAAAATAAGAAACATATCTACGAAGAAATAAATCACTACTATACTTAATATATTAATAATACATATTACCAAGAACTTTCATTTCCCTTAAAAATAGTTAAAATCTTCACTGAAAGACATCGTGCCAGTAAACGCTATGGCTAATGGCTATACGCACTTTGTCTTCAAACTAAGAAAATACTCATTTTTCCATTATATATATATATATATATATATATATATATGTGTGTGTGTGTGTGTGTGTGTGTGTGTGTGTGTGTGTGTGTGTGTGTGTGTGTGTGTGTGTGTGTGTCTGTGTCTCTGTGCGTGTGTGTGTCTGTGTCTCTGTGCGTGTGTGTGTGTGTGTGTGCCTGTCTGTCTGTTTGTGTGAAATGGCATAAGTATAGTCATTACCGAAACTTTGGTGTTTTCTCCAGTCCTTAACTTGGCCTGGAACAGAAGCAAGGCTATCCTCCATACCCTTGTTCTATCTTATGTCCGGTATAATAGATTGATTCGAAGTTACAAGAAAGAAATGAAGAAAAAAAAACAGGAAAAATCATAACCGTCTGCGTTTATTGATTAATCAAAAAGTTTTGCCCTCACAAGCCAAATTAGGATTGACATAAAAATCGTGCATTGGTTACATGAGATAGAATCTGGTTCTTCACCCATCATATCACCAGTTGTCGCATAATCACCTTTTTGTCTGGTTGGGATTGTGCGTCTGTGCACCCTTCCACACCGGCATTTGAGCGTTAACACTTTCAAAGTAATCGAAAGTGAACGAAGCAGGCCGGAAATATAGAGTCGCAGATAGGAGTGTTTAGCGCATTAAGTATGATATGAACAAAAACTGAAGAAATATATAGAAAAGTAAAGTGCAGTGAGACGCAAGTAAGACAGCAAATAGCCAGTACCTCTACGCGTTGAACTTATATCAACTCAGCAAATGGATAGGATTATTGCTTAAGATCTCTTTAATCGTAAGATTGCCGCATGACATAATCGTGATTTTAATTATTGAGCCAGTTACATATATATATATATATATATATATATATATATATATATATATATATATATATATATATATATATGTGTGAAAAGTGTATATAAATATAAACAAATATATATATATGCATAATTATTTATATATTATATGCGCGGTACTTATTAGAAAGAGCTCAATATCAGAGATAGAGCTAACATATTTGGTTGGATAGATGTGAGTTTGTGACCCTGGGTTTCACGCTTTGGCGATCGTCAGACAAACTGATTAATGTTTTAAAAAATTTGGGTTTATGTAGATTGCGTGTATTGGTGTTATTGTGGAAGTGGTGGGGGAAATTTCGTCGTTTTGTCATTCATCGTACTAACGCAAACATCGATGTATGCAGACACGTATACACACTTGGTCGTTCGTCGGAACTCATACATATATAAACATATGTGGGCAGTTTCGGCTATGACACATGTATGTATGTGGGTGGTGTTATATCTATACATACGCATTTGTATGTTGAAATTTTGAAATCTAAACATTGGAAGTGTGACGGAAATGTCTCGTTGATGTGTACATGTCATATGTATTTTCCAGCTGGAAAATATTTCCTCGCATGTATGTATATGCGTGTGGTGTGGTTTGTTTAAAATTAGGATAGGTAAAGATTATTATTATTTATATTATTTATATTTATATATATATATAATTATTTATTTAAAAATTATAACATAAACATGTTATAAAATCACTCCAAAAAAATCTTTTTTGTTTCAACACCTCTGGTCAAGTGATGATGTTGAATGTTGATTGTGGAATAAAGGTTTTAAAATATTCAAATTAATTAACCACCCTTCGTAAGGGGAAACGCTGTTACATGAGCTGAAATGACCAATCAAAATACAAGTATACGAGAATTCAAAAAACTTGACAACGAAGTAAGGTTATAATAACTATTGAAAAGTTGGGTTTATACTAAAATAGAATTTATTCGAATAACTAATAAATTGTACGATAAAATTTGAAATTAAAATTAAAAACTACCCATTTTAAAAATGTAAATTTCATCTATATTAAGTTTAAAATTTTAAAATTATTGAGGAAAAAAGAAAAAATGCATGTTATTCTATTCATTTTGTTACTATTGAAATTACGTCGGAATAAACGTTAAGATCGACTGCCCTTAACTTAGTGACAACATGGATACAAGTGTAGACATTGGATTATGATATCTTGCGAAAGACAATGCAAACACAATCAGATTATAATACATAAGCACGCAGACATATTTAGATATATACACACACAAAAAGTGACAAGACAGGAAATATTTGCACGACATTTTACAAAAAGAAAAATTTAAACCACACAATGAAATGTGCATGTAGTTACTATACACAGACACCGAAGAAGACACTTAATTATACCCACATACATTGGCATAGACACTCAGATATAACACTCAAGAAATATTCAAGATTGAAGGTGTTATTAAACGAATTCTAACCACAGAGTAAAATATAACATATACGGGCAAATGTACATAGATAAAAATAGTCTAACAGAGAAACAAACAACAGGTAAAGAAAGGACACTAAACTATACGCCTAATTGTACATTAGGTGAAAGAAAATAAGAACTACCTACAAATATATGTATACAGTGTACAGACATTCATCACTACAGACAGAAAAGCCAACCCATAGACAAACATATACACACATACACACATATATATCTACACATATACACACATACACAAACGCATACGCATATGCATATACACACATACAGAACCATGCATAAATATATCAACCTACACAGCAACTTAAAAAGTATAGAAACCAAATATAAATACATATACACATTCATGCACATACATACATATACACACATAAATACATATATATATATATATATATATATATATATATATATATATACATACATAAACATATGTATGCATATATAAATATATATATATATATATATATATATATAATCTTAAACATACATATATACAAACACATACACAAATACACGCATATATATAAAAACGGAGACTTAGACATACACACATATATATATATATATATATATATATATATATACATATATATACATATATATATATATATATATATATAATTATTTATTTAAAAATATGATTCCAACTCGCGACATAAGTTGTCTCATGTTTCAAAACAAGAGCCGAAAACTTCAATATAATTATTTGAATTAAATTGAATTAAAGTAAGCTCTGTTCCATCTTCTCTAAAAAATAGTGGTTATAAAAATGCAAACATTAACTATAGAGACAATTGCACTGGCCAAAAGAAAAAAAAAACAGGAAAAGAAAAATCATTTGGTACACCCCTCCGTTCAACCAAATGGTTAGTATTAAACTAGGACAGAAATTCCTAGCTCTAATTGATAAACACTTACCAACTAATAGTAGGTTTAGTAATATATCTAATAAGAACACCCTAAAATTGAGTTACAGCTGCACTGAAAATCTAGAAGGTATAATAAAGATACACAATAATAAGATCTTGAACAAACCCCCATGCCTGAATAGTATTAATAAAAACCCTACACTTAAATCAGAAAATAACAGTGAAAAATTATGTGATTGTAGAAACCCAGAAGACTGCCCATTAGAAAATAAATGCTGCATCAAATCTGTGGTATACTAATGTACTATATCATCCACTGAGAATCCTAATACTAATATGATATACATTGGGTCCACCAAGAATGATTTTAAAGCCAGATGGAGGCAGCATAAGTGCTCTTTCAACAATATAAATAAAAGAAATCAGACTTCCCTATCTAAATATTTTTGGCATCTGAAGGAAATAAATAGGACACCTAAAGTAAAATGGAAAATTATAAATAGGACTAGAACTTGTAAAGCTTCGGATGACCCATGCACTTTTTGCCTCAATGAGAAACTGCACATTATTAAGTTTCTAAATAATAAAAATCTATTAAACAATAGACATGAGTTAACGGATTTTTGTCGACATCATCAAATTTATGCACTGAATAATTAGCTAAAAACAAGCATGCAATATAATAACTTTTATAATCCATAGCCCAAATAAATAGTTTAAATACCCTACAAAAAAGATAACCCTTTATGAAGTCGTCTAAAAACAAATGTTACGGCAGTTTTTATATGCACAAAACCATAAAGAAATAAAATAAAAAAATAAATAAATCTCCATAGACACGTAAACCAGACTAGGCGAAAACATCTTCGGTTTCAAATTTAGACACCCCCAACTTACCCTGACTTTACATCTATGAAAGTAACTCTATACTGATACGTATTATTAACACCCAACACACCCCTACCTATTTTAAACAATTCGCCCTGGCTGTTACCATGGAAATTTTGATTTCAATTATGAATATACTATTAAAAAACGTAAATTTCAGAAATAAGTTATTCCAAAAAAAATTTCGCCTGAAGATCGAACTTACTTTAACTCAATTTAATTCAAATAATTATATTAAAGTTTTCGGCTCTTGTTTTGAAACATGAGACCTCTTATGTCGCGAGTTGGAATCATATTTTTAAATAAATAATTATATTTATGCTCTACTTTTGTATCGAGCACTATTTTGTAAAAATAATAACAAAAAATACTAAGGAACTTTGGATTATTTACCTAACCAGTTCTTTCCTATTTTCTATATATTTTCACACACACACACACATATATATATATATACAAACATACATATGCATATATATATATATATGTGTGTGTGTGTGTGTGTGTGTGTGTGTGTGTATATATATGTATATATATATACATATATATATATACATAAATACACACACAAAATAGGTATATACATATATAAACCTACACATATTTTAACAATATTACTCTATTGATGATAAATTACAGAGGGTCCATAATAATTTTAAAATATAACAAAACATAATTGTTGATTACGTCTATAAGCAATTAACAACCCTTATGAAACAAAAGTAAATTTCAGTTAGTATAACTGATATATTCCGAGACACTAAGATATACATACTTATACATATACGAAGAAATACGAACATACATTCACATATACAAATATATAATCATGCATAAATACCCATATCAACACATCCATATATACACAGATGTAAGTAAGCACCCCTCCAAGCATATATATATACATATATACATATACACACGCATACAAATAAAACAATATATACATATACATGTATACACACTTACACATACACACGCACCTGTAGATACAAACCAAAGTTTACATACCTACACACAAACAAGCACACATATGATAGGTGTCTACACGCACAAACACATACATATGCACATATATATACATATATATATACATACATATACATACGTATAATTACACGTGTATATATATGTATGTATATATATATATATATATACGTCCATACACATAAACACATAGATACTCAACTATATACATACATATACATACATATACATGAATAAACATATATACACATACATAGACATATACATGTATCAGTACATACATGCATAAACATATCCATACATACAGAATTACACGTAAATAGAAATACACAATACATCTTGACATATATATATATATATATATATATATATATATATATATATATATATATATATATATATATACACCTATATATACATATATTTTATCTTCCTCTCCTTTTTCTTTTGTACCTACTTACTTTTAATATATACATATAAAAAAAGCTATTTACATATATATATATATATATATATATATATATATATATACACATCCAGCAGTACAAAAACATACACACGCATACAGACATGAACAACACAGTATACGTATACCAAAATAGACCCATATCAACAGGAGGACCATCAGGTAATAAAAATAATAACCCATAACAATGACATATCATTATCATTGAAAGTATTACAACCCCTATAACAAGTTAAATTCATAACGGTGTTTACAGTTAACTGTTAGTTCATATCTTTGATTTAAGAGATGGGTCTTATTTTTAAATCAAGTTATTTTAATTTTTTTCGTTCAGACAAAGATAACATGGGTCATATAGAGAGTTACATGTCCGGGTTTTCCTGATTAATTTCCATTTAACAGTAGATGTTTTATTATTTTCTTTTAGACACCAAAAATATTTGGATAATGAAGTCGTGTACTTATAATTACTGTTATTAAAAGATTGCATATGCCCCCGCCAACGTTCCTTGAATGGATTCATGGTACTACCAATGAAGAATTTTTTTTATATATATGGGTTTCTAGTGTAGAGATTGTACTAAGATAAACTACAGAACTAGTCAAACAATTATTTTGTAGTGGACAATTATTTGGATTCCTACAATTGCACAAGTTGTTATTCGTGTCCTTATACCTAATAGTGCTGCGTGCAGCCTGGTGAGTAATCAACTTTTTTGAGTCCCTGTTGTTATGTTTTTAATTATTTCCTCTAGGTTATTCGCACAACTATAGCTTAATTTCAGGGTATTAGGATTAAATATTTTACTAAGTGGGTTAGTTTCTGTGTTGGGGAAATATTTCTTGATGATGTTTAGAAATATACGTCCTAATTTAGTTTTAACCATTATATTGAAAGGAGGAGTAAACCAAATGATCTTTCTAGAACTTTTTTTCTTATTATGGTTGTAATGTATAAGGGGATGGTTGGAATTTGAAGCACGTATACTGGGTTGGAATTAACCTTTACATATGATTGGAAAGTGTTGCTAGTAAGGCCTTGGTTGACGTCCAGAAAATCTAGTTGTTTAACGTTAGTTGTAACTATAGTTCTAAGACATAAACCTTTAAATACCCTATGAATCATTTTCCTAATACGGTCCACCTTAATTTTAGTAGAGTTTTTAACAATTAATAAGCCGTCATCTCTATATAATCCTACACTATCAAAATGCAAAAACTCACAGGCACTTAAATTATACAAAAGAATTAATCCAACCAAGTCAGAAGCTTATGCAGAATCCAAGGAACCCATTGAAATTTCAAAATTCTCGCTGCAAGACTTTTTAGTCCACTGTTCTTCATTATAGACCAGAACAGAATTTCCGTATTTCATGATAATATCCACTTCATTTTCAGAGATATTGGAGTATTCCCGAGCGAACTTCAAGCTCAAAGTGAACAGATCCTTGATTATGAATATATATATATATATATATATATATATATATATATATATATATATATATACCAAATACTAGCTGTATGATAAACCGCTCACTATACATTTACCAAAGTTAATCAACTTCGAGCCTGGTCAGCACATAAAGAGGTGATGGTTTGGGAATATCAGGTGCTGTAAGCTTTGACACTGCGCCTAGTGGAATGGACCATGGCTCGGAATAATTAATCGGTTAGTTGAATTCCAAATTCAGTCGGGTTCGTCATATTCACTTACGCGTAAATAACCTTGGGAATGGTATGAATCCAACGCTTCTATTCCCAAACTATGGGTTAAATAGTAAGACTATTATTACTATACTCTTATCTCCCAAATTGTCTTGCATCTAAAAATGTTTTTCTGTCTAACCCTAACCCTAACCCTGCCGAGTAGCCAGCTAAGGGTTCATAAGCCAAGAAAACGAATCAGTCAATCAAATTCTAGCTATCAACCAATTGATTCAATCGGCTCTCTATTGACAGAAATCTGTAACATAGATGTAATTATTGAAAAACATGAATCGGATATCAAAGTGACTAATAACATGTTCACTGTAATATGTTATGTAAATCCTTATGCAATGATATATGCAAAAGAATCAAGATGAATACTCACGTATTTAAGAGAAATGAGACAAAATAATAAAATTATATTTGGGTGCGTGGCCGAGTTAACATCCATGAAACCCTGATTCGAATTACAGCATGAGTGTATTATCAACGAAATAGTTTCTTGATAATAACATCTTAAAAACAATTTAACCAAGCCCTGTAAGTGAAAACAGGTGAAAAAAAATGTGTAGCACGATGTCTCAATTCATATAATGGTTATTCCTGATTATACAGTCTCTCTCTTAGAAATTGTAACTCGTGTCCACACAGCGTAGTTACGCCCATATCCAGTCGAAACACCGGTTCTCGCATGAGCACTAAATTTAAGCAGCATTGAACAAAGATTGGTGACTGCTTGTGAATACCAGGTGCAGTAAGCTTGAATATGAGATTGGTGTAAATTCTAACAGCTCGGACTTGGAGATAAGATATCCGAGTCCAATTAGTCGAGGTCGTTATATTCGCTTACGGGCTTATATATTTCGGAAATGTATCAATCCATATCTTCTTCTTCAGCAATGGGTTAGTTAGTAGGATTTGTTTTCATTTAACCTGTATTTTCTTTTAATATTGCTGTTAGCATTTAAGGGTATATTAACTTTGTTCAACTTTAGCTTAACACCCACAATTATTTCTCAAAGCTAAAAACTAAAAAGAATTAACTGTAGCTGTTAAATTGTGTATGCCTTTGGACAACCACAAGAAACAATTACGAACTTTTTCGGAAGTATTTTTGTCTTTAAATTTGTGTAAATATTCAACATAACAGAATTAATTTGATACGACATTAAATTAGAATTTACGGAATTCGATTGAATATTGAATTGGCTCACAGGAAAAACTTTTTACAAGCACATTTGATAGTCATTGCTCTATATGGAGTCAACTAATTTTACATATTCATTTTTATACGCATTATAAACGATTACATAGCGTTGTGTGATTAGGTGCAGTCTGATTTTTATATACAGAATTATAAAGAGAGGTTGATATGGAGAAATGCAGGACGAATTTGCATCCAACTCCCTAGTGGTGATAGTTAAGTAACATAAAACATCAATATTATAAATTTGCTGTTTTTCGAGTAATAAACTGACATTAACAGAATATATGAAATGAAAATTTCCCAGGATGTTTATTCATTTAGTTTAGATAACACTTGATTCATTTTTTTAATGCATGGAACTTTTTATATCAGATGTTAATAGGCTGTTAACTAAATGATGATTTAAACTATATGAATGGTCAGTTTAAGTGATGACTTTTGATTGCATACGAGAAATGCATAATAACTGCATATATATATAAAATAACTGCTAAATTCGCCTTCATAATTGTAATATTCGATGAAGAGTAGACCCAAAGAAAAAATAATGTTGCTAGCATTTTCTCTATTTCAGGAAATATTTCATGCATATTCTTTTTTTCAACATACGAATTTCACCGCGTCAAAAATCGACTCGTCATAGAATTTCTATTTTTTAAATTAGGTACCTTCACGAGATCGCTAAAAAAAGAACATAGCATGATGAAAAAGACGCCAAACTAGACGAAAACAAAATTTTAGCGTTTAAATGTTTATCTCATTATTAAGAGGAAAGATCAAAGTATTTTGTGGATAGTTTTTATATTTTTTAATCGTTCCTAGTACGTCTGAATTTTTTGTTAAAAATCTTGTTTTTATTTTTTTCAGTCAGCAAAATTGACAGAAAATCAATCCTGTCAACCATTTTTTTTCCATTTAAAGGAAAATCTCAGTTTGAAATTCTTTTAAAAATCAATTAGAATTTTTTCAAAACTTATTTCAAGAAAATCAGAAATTATAATGTTTATTTAAAATATTTTGAGTCAAACATTATTTACTTTCTGCACCAAAAAGTTGTAGTTTGAAAATAAAACAAAGCAGGTCATAATATTTCGCGTCACTTGACAGGTGATGAATGACGTATTGACGGATTACGCGGGGGGGGGGGATAATTTGTTCTACGGAAGGATAGAAGTGAAATTATTTAGATTTAAGTGACCAAATTATTTACCTCATTATTTTTAGGGAAGATTTTCAACGCTCTAATTTTTTTTTTACTTAGCTTTCACCTTTACGTTTACGATGCTTTATGTAAAATATATTACAAAGAAATTAAAATAAGACTGTTGACAGTGAGATTAAATTTCATAAGAAAGGTATCTAATTAATTTATAGGTACCTCCTTTATGAAATTTTGTCAAAAGTGTACATAAAATACTATAATTTTATGTATATTTATTACATTTTACTGTGTTACTTGTATTTCCATTCATTTTATTATTAATTTTGATATTTCATCTATGGAAAAATGTCATAACTGAGATTAATATGAAAATAAGATCATATAAATTTCATAAGATGATACTGATACTTGCAGGTACCCTTCTCAGTTGAAATTGAAAAATCAAATTAACTTCTCCATACGTGTTTCGCAAAAGTAAAGGGCTTAACAGCGGAGTACAAGGCTTAACTCAAATAACGCAACTTAACTGTATTCTGGTTGGTCTTCCGTACTTTATAATTACAGCCCGATTAAAAATACAAAATTACATTTCTTAATTACTGCGGATCTTCTGATTAGTTAAAATGATACAATTTACAATATGGTAAAAAATGATCTATCTTATAAGGACATTTACGAAACTGGATGCGGCTTTTAACTAATTTTATAATATTTTAACAACTTAAATGTAAAACGTATTATAATTAAAGAAATAACAAATAAATGTATTAAAAATTAATTTGGCTTTCACAAAATATTGTCCATATTCATAAAAACAACTAAAAGCAAAAAGGCATTTGAAATTAAATAATATCTTTGTTTATTGAGTTTTGTATGTTAAAATTCAGAGCTGATTTTCATGTAGAGGGTGTCAAATTAAAAACAAAAAAATACATGATTTGCATTCCTCAAAGCCTTGTGCTGTTAACTATTGTAATCACTAAACTGTATTCGATCGAATTTCTAGAGTTTTCATAAAATTAGTCATGAGTGGGTAATAAATATAGAAAAATATTTCTGCCATGACTTTAATAAAAAAACATATTTGTAATGATTTCCATCACCCTTGAATAGTTTCTGAAAGTTTCATTAACATCCAACAATTATTTTTATTTTTGCATGATTTTCCAATTTAATGTCATACAAAAAAAAAACGTGCTAAAAATTGTATATGTTATTTAAATATTTCCGGTGATACCAAGTAGAACAAGGTTTTTTTCATCAAAATTCAAAATGTTCTAAAAAGAAGGTAAATTTTTTTAAAAATAATTAGAATAAACTGCCCTCTTAATAATAACAGAAACATTTAGACGAGAAAATTTTGTTTTCGTCAAGTTTGGCGTCATTTTCATCATGCTATGCTCTTTTTAGCGATCTCATGGAAGTACCTATATTAAAGGTAAGGACTTAATGTATTATTATCAAACCTTGGTATGTGGTATTGATTTTACCAATATTTGTAATGTCATAGCCCTTTCGGAATTTAATTACACATGTTTTACTTTCTCATTTGTGATCAAATATTTGATGTACAATTATGAAATATTTTAATTAATTATGTTTTTTGAAGTAAACTTAATAAAGTGCCTACGAAAAACGGTTATTTTCTTTGATTTAATAAATCTTAAGGTTTTAGAAACTTAATAGTATATAACATTTCATGTAGGGACAAAAGCATATGGATCATTTAAAGACCTACAGGTCCTCGTTTTTCCATATGAATACATATATTTAAATAATAATAATAATAATAATTTTATATATATATATATATATATATATATATATATATATATATATATATATATATATATATATATATATATATTGTAAAGTATATATCTATGAATTAAACAAATGTTGAAACAACCATAAGTACACAGGCACGTAACCATACTTCATGGTATGTTTGCTACATCATACAATTACCATACAACTGGTTCAATTTGCTCTCTTCACCGTAGACAGCATTTGTTTTTAATTTTCTCTTTGCTCTTTACTCAGATATTGTGTCTTAGAAATTTGTAATCTCGACAATGTACGTTTTTCAAAAATAACAGCTGTTTTCGCGAGTGATATATTTTGTTTCGTGTTTCTTTGTCATTTGACATTTTACATGCTGTATTATCTTTTAGTTTTATTAGACAATATTAGTATATTTCTTCTGCCATAAATAATTTAAAACAAAACGTTTTGCAATTTTATGTGTCCGTGTGTACACATACACACAAATACGTGTGTGTAAAATATTATGTCATTATGGTTTGCTTATTTCAAAATATGTTCGAAATACACCATTCATATG
The DNA here is from genome assembly GCA_903632075.3 of Acanthosepion pharaonis. Taxonomy (NCBI): domain Eukaryota; kingdom Metazoa; phylum Mollusca; class Cephalopoda; order Sepiida; family Sepiidae; genus Acanthosepion; species Acanthosepion pharaonis. Next base: position 3,048,798 of record CAHIKZ030000347.1, read on the forward strand.
TGTCTCGTGCAGAAAAGAAACAAACAAGGTTGTTACGATAATTGACAGTGTATAATAATGAACCCACACAACAATTCACATTTATTCCTACATTATAGGTTGCGAATAATATCTGAAAGATGTAAGTATTCATTTGAAGAGTAATTTTCAATAAGCCTTTACTAGTAGCTGCTAAGTTTTCTGCATTAAGAGTAGGGGAGTGGCTCTCAGTGCTTAGAGATCTGTCTGTACACATTCTTGAGGACATTGTTGAATAAACAGGAAGAACTGTGTCATTGGTGGTACGTGCTTGGAATTGAAGAGGATGAGTTTTAAATCGAATCGAATGCTTTAAGCATGCGGACATGTGAGAATGAATAGATACATCTGGCAAAAATAATAAAAAATACACCGTCATAATTTATTGAGCTATTATTGGTTTCTCGGCCATTTTATATTAAACAAACTAGATTTCTATAATTTCGGGATGCATTTAGATCTACATGATACATATAGTATGTTAATTCCGTATGATAATAATATTTTATTATAAACATTCACATAAATATCCTATTATAATACAGTTGAATTATAAATATTTATGTGAGTTTCATATTATAATACTTTTAATTATAAAAATTTGCAATAATCTTTACTGTGATGGGATTTTATTATTCAGTCGTTTACTTTTAATAATATTATAACAGAATATATATTTAATATCAAGCACAGATACACATCAAGGGCTCCAGACCAGCTGCAACCTTCAGTTGAGCGCCGTGTTTCAAAAAAGTTTATGCCCATTAAGCTCAGTAGCTCTCCACACCGTGAGCCCAGAATAGCTGGACGATGTTAGGTTGCAACAGATCTAAGTTGTTAGCTGAACGCGAGTCGATACGAATTTCCGAGTAATCCATGCACAGCCTTTCACAGCTTTCTCGCCCCGGGTCTTGATTACCTTATTCGGCTTTTGGATATCAGCACAGTTAAGGAAGCAGCAGGAAATCCTCTACAGCCAACCTCAAACGGTATAACGGTGCAGCTGTATCCCCACTTACGGACCACAGTTCTTCATACCGAAGCAGCTTTCTTTCATGAATCTCTTCAATCCCTTCCTCCCATGCCACCATCAGATCACCATCAATCAACATTAGATCTGGCCTCACTCCAGACTCAGTAACCATAGTTATTCATATTAATAATTTCAAATATATAGCACATGCCAAAAGGCATATGAAAAAATGAATCTTCAAAAAAGTAAGATATATGCAATTATTAAGTGAATGTTATGCAATATTAGGTTTGAGGAAAAATTTAAAAGTTTGGAAGGAAAAAAAAACATGGATCATTTAAGGACAAGTAAAGCTGGGTTAAGACTGTTTCAAATAGAAAAAAAAAATAACGGTAATAATAAGAAAAGTCGATTGACTATTGAAAAATAAGTGGAAACGTTGCCTTTGAAAATGTGAACAGCGTAATGCTAAAGGATTCTGAATAAATATAAATATTTTGGAGCCTATAAATATATTGATTTGTGTTTGTGATCCTAATGTAATTTTTTACGCCTTATCAAATATTTGCAGGTTAGTCAGATAATATTTTTACAGTGTAAGAATTTTTGGAGATAATATGTGGCGGTCAGTTACATTCACTAATTTATATTAGACAGAATCCTACAAAATAACAAGAAACAAGAAAATTCAAACAAGAGAAATTTACAAATAATTTGATTTTTATATAACAAATGTGAAAAACAATAATTATGAATTTTGTTTAAAATGGTGAAATAAACTTGTCTTTTTAGATATTTGTGTGAGGTAATATTCCAGTTTGATAGACTGCAAGTTATAGGGTAATTTGTGTGAATGCGTAAAATTTCAGTTCAATGTTGTTTATATTCAAAATAAACAGTTCAAAGATTTTGGAAAAAGCGGGTGTGATGTACCTTACGTTGTGTTCGATGTTTGAGTGTCTGTCGCTTTGTTGTTTGCCGACGTTAATTTAGTTTGCTTTCAATGAAAGTATCAGACTGTGGTTATGTTTAAAATGATTTTTAACATAGTCTGGACTTCAGTTGAAAGTTATTTTTTGATGAGTGTCGTCACGGAGCCTATAGTTTTTTCGGCTGATTTCTCCACTCTCTGTTTCATCATTGTTTCTTACATAAACAATATAAGCCACGGGATACGCTCCAGAAAATGTTTTAAACTTTTGGCGCAACTTTACATTTGATCAGGTCAAATTAAAATCAGACGTTCGGATGATATTTTTGAACAAATGAAATTACGTTAGTTGTGTAAGTTAATTGGGAGCTTATATTTTGAGAACTATACAGTATCGGTATCATAAATGATTTACTGATACAATTCCTACGAATTAACTAATATCAATGGGGGAAAAGTTGTGAATTCATACCTCCTCCATGGGCATTTGCGCTTAAATGAATATGAAACCGACTGGATTTTAACTCTGTTCTCTGATTCCCAATTTTGAGCGCATATTACACAACTGTTAAGTCTGCCCAGCTGTTGTTCTGAAAGTGATCGTGTTTGTAGATGACGAGGTGGAGACTGCTTGGTGGTATAAAACGGCAAAATGTCTTCACGGCCTTTGACGATGATGATTATCGTCCTATGATGTTCTCAGTTCCTGCTGCATTAAGACTAAATTCATGTCCCGGGTGTTCTGAGCGCTCGGTCCTATTTTTCTCTTCGATCATTATCATAACAAGAAGCTACATTTTCCCCGGATGCAGGTTGAGGCTCGGATTAAGAAATCGGAGAGGCGAGTTCAAATTCCAGTCAAATCCATTACATTCATTTACGTGCTAATATCCTTGGGAAAGGTTCGAAACTTCCTCTTCCCCCCACCTATGGGTAAATAGTAGGACAGACCGGGTTTTATAGGCTTGGATATCAACTGTTCTACAGTAGAAAAAAATGGCAACCTACTGCGGGAAATAAGTCTGCTTCGTTAGACATGAATCGAAAGATATATGATCGCCTAAGCATGTATCACGCATGGCACCTAACTGACTGACAGATCTTATAAGTTGCTGCTGCATTTAGACTAAATTCATGTTCCGGTCATTCTGAGCTCTCGGTCCGATATTGCACTTCGATCACTGTCATAACTAGAAGCTACAATTTCCCCGTATGCAGCTACCAGGATCATCCGTTTCCTGAGTATCATGAAGTTTGTTTCTGTACGTCCGTTTGGAAAGTTTTTAATGAAAAATCTTAGAAAACTGCACGATAGATAAATGGTAGTTTCATTGAGACATAGCGAAAGTTAGCGGAGAAAGTAACAGTTAATATTAAAGAAAAACGCAGATATATTAAATTCATGCGGGAAATTCCTTAGCATTTATCTATTAGCTCACTTCTGATGTTTACAATGGGAGAAATCATCTTCGTATGTCATTTATTAACATATATACAGAATGCGATGTGTAAATTGTCGCCAATTATATATTTATTCTGTACTACTTGGTATTCGCATTAGAAGCTCCAATACGAAGAATCCATAGTGATTGGGGGTTAATTGAGTTTTTAGTATTTCAAGGAATTTTCTTGTAATTTTGGTAAATGTATCTGTTAAATGAGATTTCAGCGTTATTTTAATTTTTGCGAAATTTAGACTAGAATTTATTCATCGCACTCTGTATATGGATTGTACCGTTGCACAGACGAATATCTAAGCCGTTTACATTTTGATAATGACACCCGGTTCTAATCTTACCAAGGTCAATTTGTAAAGGTGGTGACGTCTTTCTGCTAGCGTATTTTATTCGTTATAATTATTGTTGTGGATTCCGGGATGAAATCCGGTCTTAAATGATTGACAAACGCAGGAATGAAATATAGCAAATAAATGTATTGACGTAATAATACAATTGGTAATACGGTTAGTAGATCCAGGAATGCGGTTAGTAGCAATAATAATATATATACAGTCTAGGAAATTCAGTATCGAAGTATGACTTCCTTCTGAGACTATGTGCTCGCAACTGTGACTTGTACAAAGCGGTTACCTCACACTCTCACTCTCTGACCGTCTCACTCCCGGGTATTCACTGGGAGCAGTACAAGTACACACTGGGAAAGTCCACTTGTATAAAAAGGGGTGGACTCCTTTAACACCCCCTCCTTAGATCCCTTTTGGGAGGAGTTAGTATTTTTTATCTTATGGTCGATAACCAGAGGTTCGGTAAATTTTCTCTTCCTCTTTTAAATGATCTCTTGGGTACAACAGGTGTATACTAGTTTTTGTTCTTGTTTGGTAATAATTTGTCAAACACAGACTGTATATTTACCTTTGTCCTCTGCATAAATTCATCTATTTCCTCTTCTCTTCTAATCTCTCGCAAAGTCGCAGGTAGTTCCTTTACTGCCTTGTATAACTCTTTACTGCAACTATGGTAGCAAATGGCACGTTTCGCTTCTTTGTACATACTGGTTGGACGTTTTCTTTTAATTCAATTTTGGCCTAAAATTTGTTGCATCGTCCCAACCCGCTTGAAAATACTCCAGGAAATTGGTTATATAATTCTTCCTTTAACTTTATAGCATCTAATGGTACAACCTCTAACTTTTTGCAAAAAGAGCTGATAGGTAGATCCCAAACGTTGAACTTTTGCATCCAGTTGATACCTACTAGATTTTCAGTATCTTTCATGACGTATATCTTAATTTTTTTTTCCCGTGAAATTTAACATTCACGATTATTACTCCTTCGAATTTTATTTGCTTGCCTGTAACCGACTTGGCAATTTTTTGTGTGTATAACATGGTAGGTCTGTTGAGTTTTCTTCATGTCTGTAGGTTGATTATCGTGAGGTCGGAACACGAATCCAGTTGCAATTTTATCTTTTTATTTAAATTTTCAATTTCCACATATTTCATTATGTTGGTATTTTCTTCGTTATACACCCTAGTAGCTCTTATTCTACTAGTATCTTTTCTATTCCTACATTGGGATGCCTTGTGGCCCATTTTTCCACACTCAAGACAGTTTTTATATGTAAAACGTCAATCCTTGTTCCAATGTAGTCCTCCACATCGATAACATGCTGATGGGGGGCGGGCTTATATTTGCTTCGATTTTCGTCATAATTTGCCCTGTATGTTGTACTTTTTCTCTTATTATAGAATTTTTGTTTTCTTTCCGGGGCGGGGTTGAGAATCTTTTTTTAATTATTATAGAATTTTTGTTTTCTTTCCGGAGAGGGTGAAGAACGTAGACTTGTTTAACTTATGTATATGAGATACAGCTGACTTCCCAATATCCTTCGAGTCTTTCTTTATACTTAGACATTTCTGGCAATCTTCCGATAATTGTTGTAGTGTTAGTCCAGGTTCATTCTGTAATTTTGAAAGCATTCTTTTGCGTATTTCATTATCTTTTGTTGAAACTAACCCTTGATCAAAGATGAGACTTGAAATTGTCCGGGGTTAATTCCGCTAATTTGAAGTCGTCACAGTGTTTATTTACGATTGCGACAAACGTCGAATAATCTTAATTATCGCCCTTTACCAGGTTAAGGCATTTCCACCTCTTGTGGAAAAGTGATGTTTTTGAACTAAAGGGTTCTTTAAGACATATAACTTCTTCGTCAAATGTTAATTCGTTCGTCTTTTTTGGCAAGATATAATCCACGAACTTTGTATAATCTTCAGTTCCTAATTTTCAAAGCTATAGACGTAGCTTTTTTGCCTCTGTCAAGTTTTGACAGTCTATGTTAAAGATGTCTTCCTGTCTTCTGAAGTAATCTCCGAAATTTTTATCTCGAGAATATTTGAAAATCTCTATGGTATTACACACTGCGTCTTGCGAAAAAAAATGCCTCTTTTTCAATATCTAATTTTTTGTTACCCGCTACTTTCAATATTAGTTCCTGGAGCTCTATTAGTTTTTCTTGATTTTCCTTCTGCGTTTGTAGTAATTGTTATTGCCATTTTTCTTCCATTCTTTCTTGTAGTTGTAATTGTTGATCATTTTGGTATTTTACCAGTTCTACCAAAATATTTTCAAAATCTTCCATGATAACTCAATTCTACGTATTTTTAATCCTCGTAAATGTTTGTCGTCAATTTGTTGTGTACGACGAGGGAAAATTTTTTTGTTGTTTTTTCTTCCTGTGTGAGTTCGAATCGCTCGTCGCCAATTTGTTGTGGACGAGAGGAGGATTTTTCTATTTTTTCTTCTCGTGTGAGTTCGAATCGCGCGTCGCCCATTTGTTATGGACGACGAGGGAAAATTTTTGTTGTTTGTTCTTCCTGTGTGAGTTCGAATCGCTCGTTGCCAATTTGTTGTGGATTCCGAGATGAAATACGGTCTTAAATGAATGACAAATGCAGGAATGAAATATTGCAAATAAACGTATTGACGTAATAACACAATTGGTAATACGTTTAGTAGATCCAGAAATGCGGTTAGTAGCAATAATAATATATATACAGTCTAGGAAATTCAGTATCGAACTATGACTTCCTTCTGAGTCTACGTGCTCGCAACTGTGACTACTACAAAGCGGTTGCCTCACACTCTCACTCTTTCACCGTCTCACTCCCGGGTATTCACCGGCAGCATTACAAGTACACACTAGGTGAGTCCACTTGTATAAAAAGGGGTGGACCCCTTAACAATTATATTATTAATAATTCGTGAAGATTTAATACAATCGAATTGAAAGTTCGTTTATAATTTAATGAAAGAAGATTGTTGCGCAGTTACCTGCAATTACACCACCTCATCTAGAAAGTTATATATAAACTATAGGAAATTTGTCGATCTGCAAAGTTGTATGTCTCAAGGCCCAAACATCAATTCTTTTCAAATGTAATCATGTATCCAAGTAGAGTATGAGATCCACAATAATTTATAATCACTTTCTGTAATTTTTGTGCTTGTACTATCAAAGACGTAAATAAATAAGTAGTAATTGATTAAAAAAATAAGATACAATATCCCAAACAAATCAACTAATTGATAATATGCTCCTTCTACTCACTAGAGGCCACTTTAAGGTTAAATGTGGCAGATCTGGTGATAATACAGAGAGCCATATGTAAGATCTTAAACAAAATCAACATAATTTACCAAGTGTTCCAAGAAGGACTTAAGAATAACCATCTTTAAAACAGAAGCTATATGTTGGAATGCGAATATTAATGGCAAATAAGTTGAATCCATCGAAATAATTCAGATTATGGAAATAATACATTATATTTTTAAATACATCCGTGTAAGGATCACTCATTAACATGGCGTAGGAAATAAAGACTTTCAATACGGGATAGGTGTCATATTTTCCAAACAGTACTAAATGTTAAAAACAACATAGCCTAATAATTCAACTGCAGCTAAATAAACTATTAATGTCTATACTCTTAGGTGCATGTCGTGAATGGCGTCCAACTCGTTCAGATATGCCGGAATTATAATAAAAAAATTTAATTACTGATCTAATGAAACGATTATATTTATAACTGTTTTTTATGTCAGTAATTAAAATTCTTTAAGCAAATGAAATAAGTCTTAAATAGCATCATGCGCTATCAGATTTTATACACCTACGTTACTTGATTCATAAGCAATGGACATTTTCAAATAATAAAAAAACACATAAGAAAAAACACATTAACAGCAACAATAGCTAAAATTGATAGCGCATTAATCTAGAAGTGAAAATAATGAGAAACTTCCTTTCACTCTTCAAATGTAACTGGAAATATATAGATACACTAGAAATGTATTATTGATAATTGTTATATGATGTGATGATAATTATAGTGCGATAACTGCCGCATGTTTTAGACAAAAAAATACATATATCATGTTTTCTATATACATTGTTCAATATTTCTGTTTTCTAGTTTTTTTATAAAACAACTTTACATTAATTTCTGTTACTTTTACTTAATTCAGTGCTTTTCCATGTCTCATTTCTTCTAAGAATATTTATTTTTTTAGGTTTTGTTTCAATTTCCCTATCGCTTTTTCCTCACGCTTTCATTCCGTTTTGTAACCGATGAAGCACAAACTCCGAACACTTCAACAATGTAGCCCAGAGCATTGTCAACATTCGTGACGTATTTGATCCATGTTTGCTTTCTTCATCATCACTCTCTGACGAAACTACTTTGTTTTTCCCATTTATTTATAATTCTTTTTTTTTTGTCCATCTTCTTCTAATTCCCCTTGCAAAGTTTCTTCTGTAGCTGTTACTTTCTTACAGCCTAGAGTACTTTTTAGCGCAGGCAATGTTACCGCTTTCATTTTCATCGTGGTTTTGGCAAATAATTTCATATAATTTTTTGTCCCACGTCATTCCGCATACTGTTTTCTTAAGTTAAGATTTTGGTATCTCTCTTCCGAACAAAACAATTAATATTCTAGCTAGCTTTATTATGATAATAATAATAACGCTAGCAGAAACAAATAAATACATATATATTATTTTCCATATATTTTCGGGTAACAAGCCCTTCAAAATTTTTTGTGCGTTTTTCCTTTCGACGATGTCCACTCAGGTGTGTCTACTCTCCAGGACATACTCGCGCTTGTGAAAAAGGACATATGCTCCCATTTACCAAGATACATGAGCACCAATCTTAATTTGAATCTGAAATACCTTGCCGTAAAAACTCATTCATATGTAAACTATGCACGCACATGCGCTTTACTCAGGACATTTAAGACCGATACATAGACAAGTGAGTTCATAAAATCGACCTAGGGAATGTAGTCAAGAAACGTTTTGTAATTGGAAACAAACATAATTTGTCATTTACAAGGAAATAATGTCAATGTTTAAACTTGATGAGACATTTCGCTGTAATAATGTCTTAACAATTTTCTTATTTTGGCCTCTATAGTATTATTTCGACATAAATGCACAGGTATTAAGTGTGTTTTATTTGGGATATCAAATTACTTCAGATCTACAGTATTCAGTTTTCCACGTTTACTAACTCCAACCATATAATTAAGAAAGGTAACCTTGAATTTTAACTTACCTCATTTCTATGAATCCAGATCATCTGTGTGATAGACTTTTACGAAAGAGACTTTTGTATGCATGCCCGATAGTGTCCTATTTAATCATAACGTTTTTTCTTTCCAAATCCATCTTCGTATATTTCTTCACCATTTCGTCTTTCAAATCGTTCATTTTCGTCTTAAATCCAGAGGGATATCTTATGCATTGCAATAAATATTGACGTAATTGCTTTAACGGGTTCTGTTTCAAGCTCAATGCATCTAAATCTTTAATCTTCTTTTTTCTTCTATTAGACATGAAATTTGTACAAAAACCATTTATCGACGCGGTCGAGTTCGATAAGATTGTACAGTTTCTGCTGTATCGCTCTGCATGCACTCTTGTGTTGATCGATACCTTTTTGGGCCTATATTCAGTCTTCATTAATTCATTTTGTTATTTATCATTTGACAATAAGTTTATTAGTATTTGTAGGTCCAAAACCAACTCGCCTCATCGAACTCTTAATTTTATTTTGTCATGTTATTTAGTTGCCTTTGAAATATTCCAAATATAATGCTACAGCAAAGTATGCCCTTCCTTATAAAGGTCTTCATTTTTGTGTGCTTGTTCATAAGTCGCATCTACCATTCTTTAAGAGAATCTCAACTTATAAACAGCTTCTAGTATATTCTCCCTTTCTTACAGTTTCGTCCGCTTGAATGAGTGACAAATCATTAATTATTATTTAATTTGTTATATTCAATGTATTTCAATATACCTTAAACAAATCCCTGCTCCTGTTTTGGATTGAAATATATCTGATACACCTCAACAATGAAGCTTCCTTTTAATATTATAATCTAACATTTCTTTTTACTCAACAGATTTAATTGGCGATATATATATATATATATATATATATATATATATATATATATATATATATTGTTCTTGCTGTTTGCAGTGACTCTTTGCCCTCACTAGGCAGGCGTGTTTTAATAATCATTTGGTTTGAGCTTCATTGTTTATGTTTAGCGGTCGATTCGTTTCTATCACTGTATTTTATATTTGATTAGATTTTAATGCAATTATTAACTATTTTGAAAGCAATAAATGCGATATCACTAAGATTATGGCTTGTTATTTTTTCAAAATTATTTGGTTTTTGATAAGATCTAATCAAGATGTTTTCTACACAAGTGTTCCATCAGTTTGAAGCCGAGCGATATTAATTTGGGTTATGCATTATTCTCAATTGCATTCTTTTTCTTCTTCTGATAAAGGCCTTCATTATTTGAGTTTGTTTCTGATTGAACGTGTTATGTTGCATGGATTAGACATAACAAGTTTTAATTTTAGATCCTCCTAGTTATAATATTTGAGACTAATAATAACCAAAATATTATTTTGGTTCTGAATTTATTCACTTATATTGACAGACATGATTAGCAATTTATTGTGTAAATGGCGTCAGAATGTGAAGAATCAGTATCACAAACACATGTCCCTGAAAGTCTCGATAAATTGCCTTCTGTATCATAGTAAATAACGCCTATTCTTAGCAGAAAGTAATAAATTTCAACGCGTCCCCGAAGGTGTTGACTCTCTGTTTGCTGAGAGAATGCGGCATCGTAATTTATCTATTTTCTTTGATCCTCATGATTACAGGCGGCTCTGTAATAGTATTCTAAATGAGTCTAAATTTGCTGTTCCTCCTCTTTTGAAAGAATTTGTGGTGTTTAATCTTCCGCTGATAAAAGCTGAATGTTTCGGTCGTAAAATCTCATTTAATTCTACATTCGACTCATCTGGAATATGTTTACCTAACTATCCACATGTCTCTGTTAAGTATTATGAATATAAACCCTTCTATCTTTTATGCTATTAGCTCCAATATGGATCCCCACAAAGCATGTCGACCTAATGTTATCCTTGTAATAGTCCTTAAGAATTGTGCTCCTGAAGTGGCTCCTGTTCTCTCTAAACTGTATAAGTGACTAGCTGTCTCTTGCTTTCCTGCATGCTGGAAATCCGTATCTGCTGTTCCAGTGTTTTTAGCGGCGCAGTTAAACCGTCCGCCATTACCATCTATTGGCATTTCACCCTTCTACAAATTTTTCGGAAAGTACTAGAGGCCTTAATTAATCATGAGTTGGCTATGGACCTACTTTCATAAAAATTCTCGACACGGATTGAGAATCTTATGCTGTTGCATTAAAAACTGGAAAGCTTTCTGCAGGTTTTGGCCTGCTGGTCTTCAAAAATTGAAAAGCTATGGTATCACCGGCCAAATTTTCAAACAGGTCCGGTTTTTCTGATCAAATGGAAGTTTTTTTGGTTTTTTTTCTAAACAGCTAATCTTCTTTTTTGGTCACCTGCATTAGTTCGAAAGTACAGCACTAATGTAGGTGTCCACATGGCTCTATCCTTGATCATATATATATATATATATATATATATATATATATATATATATATATATATAATTTTCATTAACGAACTTCTCGATGGCATTAGATCTCAACTTGCTATATATACTGATGGCACAACCATCTGATCGGTCTGATATGATCAAATTAGCGACTGATTCTAAAAAAAAGACCTTCAGATAGATGATGGATTGTTAACTTTAACAACTCCAAACTAAACTGCACTCAGTTAATCATCTGAGAGACCATTTTCTGCCTTCCATCAGCATGACCGATACTAACCTGCAGGAGAGTGACTCGTTGAATCTTCTCGTGCTAAAGTTCTCGTCTGAAATGAAGTAGAAAGACTATATTGAATCCATTGCTAAGTGAGCTGCTAAGAAAATTGTTCACAGTGTCGTGCAAGATAATTTTCCTCTCCTGAATATATCATGCATATCTATGTATCTATTATTCGCTATTATTATTATTGTTTCGGCCACATATGGTATGGAGCTCCCGACATATAAGTAGAGATCCTTGACAAAATCCAACGAATCAGCAATATTATTTGTTCTGATCTGCCGTCTCGGCATCTTACTCTTTCCAACCATTTTATTTTACTTTGTGAAAATGTACCCCACTTTGTCTTTTTCTATATTTTCATGGCAACTGTTCAGATGAAATCTTCCTTATGGTACCTAGACTTTAAGAATTTAAGCGCAGTACTAAATTTGGAATGGAGTCTCACTAATATACATTTGAGTTGGCTAGATATAACCATTTCTCGATTGTAGAACTCACTTTTGGTTTAATGTTTTCTAGCCACCTTTAATCTTCAAAAATTGAAATGTAATGTCTGCTGTACTCATGAATAAGGCCTTTAATTTGGGTATGTATGTTCACATCAAATGATTTCTAACGCACGCTTGCATATTATTTAAATATTTTTCTATTGTTTAGATGGAAAATGATTGAATATGTAAACCAGGACCACTTTACACTGGTTGGATTTTACTTTCTCTGCCAATGGTCCCAGCCAGATGTGATATATATGCAGTGAAGCATAAAGTGGTACTCTTTGTTTAGCAGTTATAGGAAGGGAACAGGATTTAATAGCGTTTAAATACAGAATTATGATTGCGATAAGGATGGCGTATTCTCAGCATAATAAAAACTTTAGGTTTTTGACGAACATTGTTGTCAAGAATATACTCGAAATATTTAATATCCCCACAATATCAATGGAACCTGAAAACTTTACGAGCACACAGGCTATGCAATACAAGGTTTCAATATACAGTGCATTGCAAAAGTCTACAACCTCTTGAAAACTGGATATATATTGTTTATTTTGATAGGAACAATTAATATTTTAAACTTTTTGTTTTAACAAGCAGATCTATCACACTTTTATTTAATATACAAAATACATTTGAAATATTTAAAACTGATTTTTAAACAAAGATAATTTTGAGAAATGTCTTTGCAAAAGTTTACACCCCCTTTGAAATGTCTTCAGCTAATACTTTGTGGATGATCCTGCTGCGTCAATTACAGCCTGCAGACGCCTCTGTTAGACTTCCACAAGCTTGCTGCTGTGGTCTGCTGACAGTTTTTGCCATTCTTCATGGCAGAACTTCTCGAGATGTGTCTGATTGGATGGGGAACGTCGTTGTACAGCCAGCTTTAGATTACGCCATAGATTTTCTAGAGGATTGAGGTCTGTAGACTGGCTGCGCCACTCAAAAACTGTAATTTTCTTGCTTTTTGACACATGCTTTGGATCATTATGTTGTTGAAACTTGAAATTGCGACCCAAGCGCAGAGCTCTAGCAGACTTCAGCAGGTTTGTCTTCAATATTTCTTGGTACTTGACACTGTTCATTACACCATAGATTGTTACCAGCTGTCCAGACCCTGCAGTTGAAAAACAGCACAAAAGCATGATCGAGCCACCGCCATTCTTTATGGTGGGGACGGTGTAATGAGGTTGGTGAGCAGTGCCTTTTTTTCCCGCCAAATGTAGCGTTTCGTATTTTTCCAATCTGAGCATCAAATCTTTCGCCGATTGGTCATGGACTCATTGAGCTGATTTTGGCAAAGTTTAGCCTAGTTTGTGCATTGGCTTCAGAAGGGGCTTTATTCTAGCTACCCTCACTTGCAGGCCAGACCGGTGCAATACTCTGGATTTTGTAGATGAATGGACATCTGTGCCAGTACTGGAAACTGAAGTTTTCAACTCTTCCAGTGTTGCACTAGGGTTGGAGGTTGCCTCCCTTACCAGTTTTGATTTTGCTGTTCCAGTAAGTTTGCTCGGTCTTCCAGATCTTGGTAGGATAGGTACACTAACCACTTCTTAACTACAGTTTTAACAGTGCTTAGGGGCAATTCTAAAGTTTTTTTGCAATCTTTTTATAGCCATTATTTCCATTGTACTTTTGAATAATAAGGTTTTTAAGTTCCTGAGACAGAAGCTTACTCATTGAAAAGTTGGACACCTTGTGTTTACAGTCAGAGTCCAAAGACCAACATACCAAGAAACTATGTGGTGGATGAATTTATAGGCAGTTAAATCATCTTATACATCAAAATAATAGACTAAAATCCCAACAGTTACATTAAAATATATTTACAAATGTCTAAGGCTGGGACCTGACTAGATAGATAGTACCCACACAATTGTTACATCACATCGTAGGCCTCACTCTTCTACATCGTCACCGTCGTTATACAGGGGGACGAATGAATGTCATTGTGATTAAGTAATTGTATATGACTTCAATTTCGAAACGCAGGTTGAAGACAGACCTGCCACCGATAGCGATCGAAGTGTTGTAATCGGTTTTCTGTATAATTCTCTCCAGAAAAAAGAGTGAAGAGTTTTGAGAGAGTAGGCATACCTGTCTGACGCCGATTGTTATTTTCTAATTCCTTCATTTCGCAACAATTGATTTTTTTGTATTTTATATTGTATATTTTTAGTCATATTTCTGGAATTACTCAAAGTCAATTACGAATATATGTTAGTAATGCATATTCAATCATTTTGTAATTAAACAGACATAAACATTTTATTAGTTTCTCATACCTTTTCTTTTATATTTTTCAGAAGCAGCAGACAACTTGCCCGACCACCTATTGCAGACAAGAAGTACGTCCGAAAAATGAAAGTGAAATGGCAACACCTAACACCGCAAGAAATTAGTACTCAAAGCCTAAACTAAACCATAAAATGATTCACCATTTTAATAACGTTTCACGCTCTGGCGATCTTTGGTCGACTATTACAGGAAAGACGTGCAAAACAAAATGTTCTTTCTTAATACCAATCAGTGTTAGTGGCATAAAATGTATCATTAATTCTGGGGCCACTTGGCGAATAATGTAATTAATGTATATATGAATATACTTTTCTTTCTATGAAAATATCTGTTATTTGCACTTAATTTACAAGTGTATGTTAATTTCCTATCTTCAACATTGTAGGTTGAGAATATGAGATCAATTTCAGTTAATAATTAAACATTAGACTACAGGCTTATTGATAAATACCTGTTTGTATCTTAACTCGATTGTTCATGAAAAATATATTAAAGTCATTGATTTTTTCTTATAGATCAATATGATTCTGCGTATTTGGTGCTCAAGGGAAGAAATTAAGGTGTATTATTTTCACGTAGATGTCATTCCAAAAGCTGAATACCTATTTATATTAAACATAATTTCTTACATTCTTTAATCATTCTTTAAATATATTTACTTTAGTTTGTCCGCAAGGTAACCAATAATTATTGCTTTGATGCGTACAAACTGAATCAGTGAAAGAAAAGCAATTCTCATATTTTCTAGTGGACATTTTCGAAGCTTGAAATGCAGTTCTAAATAAGTCATATTTAAAAATAGATTACATGATTGCTTGTAATATATCACTGATTATGTGAAGAATTATATGCATAAATAAAAATCGGGCAAATTGAATACGATTGAAAATGATATTATCTGCAAACACGATAGACAACTTGGAAATATTGGACGAACTTAGATTAACATGAGGAGGAAATTATTTACAGATAACATCGCATATATAGTTCAAGCTGAAATTATTCATAATCCTAAAATATTTATTATAATATGTACATTTAAGCAGTGCTTCTCCATACATACTGAATGGAGGCAAATTATAAGCCATAAATGAAGAATTTTCATAAAGTTAAATCAGTTATTATTTGCAGTTCCATAATATATAGTATCTTGATTATTAATAAATATAACTGGATTAGATACAAAGCCTTTAATTCTTCCTCAAATTTAATCTTCCGATCCCAACATGTCTTAACAGGGATTAACTTTTTCTCTTTTGGTAAGGGCTTATGGCCATGCTAATTTGAAACAACAGTTCCTGTACAATCATCAGATATAAGCAACGTCGGGCCTGGTCAGTATCTAGATGGGGGATAGCTTGGAAATACCAGGTACTGTAAGCTTTAATGTGCTGGTTGTGTAATGGATGATTGTTTGGAAATGTTAATCGGAGAGCCGAGTTCCATTTCCAGTTCGGTTCGTTATATTCACTAAGAGGGAAATACCCTGGGAAAAGTAAAACATATATCTCTTCTTTCCGCAACATATACATTAATTAGTAAGACTTGTATCACTAAATCTTTTAAAAAAAAAAAGCTTCTTACATTCTAAAAATATTTTCTGGCTTTTTCTGCAAAGCCTTGATAAGCCGTAGAAGACGAATGAATCAATCCATCTTTCGCGAAGATGTCAGGTCAACAGGGTTGGAAAGCTCTTTTTACAATACCCAGCATCACCGCAAATTCAAATTATCCTTGACGGTTGAGGTTTTCTGGGAAGAAACGACGAAGATTATTTTAGAATTGCACTTCTGAAGGTAGTACACGATACCACACTACGTTACCGATCTTCTTTTTTTTTCTTTATTTTTTTTGATTGGTTGTGTTTTTGTGTAGCGGCATATCAGGTTCTATGAGTTATTTAATGCCGAAATCTAAATATTGTTTTAAACATACTTTTCTTTTTTGAGATCATAATGGCGATATAATATGCATTCATTTTGAAAGAAAGTGAGAAAATATCTAAAGCAATTGTTTAAACTGTCATCATTTCAGGTATCATTCATTTCCATTCTGTTCGATATGGATATGAATAATTTGCAAATAACACTCAAAAGATATAAACATTTTCTTCATAATCGTCATGTATTATTTCACTCGTTTTTATAAGCAATTTGATATCTGTAAATGCATCATTTCAATGATATTGTTTAAGATGTCACTAATTTTAAAATGGTATGCATAATTTTATCTACGTTCTCATTGAATAACGTCTGTCAGTGTATAAAGTAGGGTTCTCTTATGGCAAACAGATTCCAGATGAGCCCATAAATTTCGCTCAAATACACTTGGTCTTGTATGAATCAATCATTCCTGCTCCACTTTAAATCACATGGTTAATAACTGGACTCATTTATTTTGATTGACAACAATTCTGTAAGAAAAACAATTGGATCCAAAAACAGCTCATTCTGGAGTTCTTTACATCCACTATTAAAAACATTATTTGTCACACAAAACACAGCAACTTGTATTTGGTTGATGGGCTGACCAAATACTCTACATTTCTATATAGTCTAGAATTTAACATGGGTTAAAAATAGGTGGTAGGAAAACACTTGGATTCATATTTTTACTTGCGGGAGGCATAAATCAAGCTCTTCTCCGCCTAGCTATTGCTATAGCCTTGAGTGGCAACCAGGTTAAAGGAAGGAAAACTTCCGAATTCAAATAAAACCTGACGAAGGTTGAGATCGTTCTGGCTATCTTGTCCAGGAAACAAAACTGCTACGGCTTCATTAGTACTTCCCTATATCCGTACGGTCTTAGAGCATATATATATATATATATATATATATATATATATATATATATATATATTCACATTTCAGTATTAAATATGTGTATGCAAGATTAAAAAGCATTATCGGTTTTATCAATTTTTGCAACGCTCTGAAATACATTTTGTTGTTCATATCAAGACAAGACTCTTAGGATCGTATTGTCGTTCTAAGGAAAAGTTACCCGAAGAAAAACGTTCTCATTCTCTAATACCAAAGAGCGTCCTTGAATTTTATGCATCCTGTTGATTTCGATATAAAATATTTAATTTTCTTTCATTTTTATTTTCTGGTTTCATTAGGTGAATTTAAGAAATTAAGAAAAACTTAGTTCCAAAGAATATAAACTGGCATCGTAAAAATTCAGTTTTCATCGAAAATAGCCTTTGTCTGAATAAAAATTCTAATTAAATAAAATGAGATAACCTTATTCATAAGCGATAAAATATATTTGATTTTGTTTGATTTACATTAGAAACCAAGACTTTCCTTCAGACAGAAATACTCAAAACAGGTAAAAATAATCAGAATATTTTACCAAACCACGCTTGTTGTAACATCAACAGAGTCAAATTAATTCAAATTTCATGTAATTACTAAAAATGTGTATTATCAGCATTCACGAATATATTTTAACAGTTTTATTTGGAATTGTTAAATTCTGTGGATCCCTTGCTTCATTCTTTACATTAACATGGATTCGACGGCAGTTTTTTATGTATATTTATGAAGCGTTTAATTTATTATTTTTTAATGATACTGTGCGTTATTTTATAGCCTGAAACTGTACTGAAGTATTTTCTCGCTATAAACATAATGCACGCATTACTTGAAGAATATATAAATAAGCAAGTTATTTAGATCAAAATTATACACACACTCATGCGCATGAAACGTGAGTGGTATTTATGAGGCACAGAGCATAAATGTCAGTGTGTCGCATTAAAATCACTTTGTTCAACAAAAATGGTGCACGAACATTGCTTAAAATTATTTGGATATTTTAACTGAAACACATTTCCTAAATTGCTTAAAACTGGTAAATATTATTTTTTAGTATTTATATAGTCTGTTTTATATTCTTGGATTTATTCCTCATTTTCCATGTTTAAAAATCTTTTGTAAAGTCTCATTTTTTGATGCATTATTTTTGTTTATATTGTCTCTGTTATTTTAGTCCTTATTACCTGGGATTTGTCCTTTATTTTTTTGTTCTTTCATTTTTTTTTAATTCTATACACGTCTTTCTCTACGTTTCCTGCTTCATATTTTCTTGATCCATTTGTTGGTTCCTTCGTCCCATAATAATTTAATAATTATTTTTTTTCTGCTATTCTATGTATTTCTTGATTGCATCGTAATTTTCAAATTTCAAGCAAATCTAATCCGCCAAAAGTTCATTCACTCATCCATTTTATTATTCAATTCGCCTCAATTTTATTATTTTCATAAAGGAAATGAAAAGTAGACAATAAAGGGATTGCTCAAGAAATAAATGCGAAATATAGTCGCTATCTTTCTTTAATTAAATGCTCGTTGTCAACGAATCATCCGCGACTCAATAACAACGGATACGTGTGCACATTTCACATTGACGTTCAGGTTGAAGGTTAATGAAATCTTTAGAAAACGTCAAATAAATTTGAACTGATTTTCCATGTTATGCTATGTATACTGTTTCTGCCTATGCGAAAATAAATATTAAAAATCGCAATTACGTTTCGGTTAGTTCAGTATTTTTGTTGTCTAATTAATTTCTTTTTTTATTTCTTCTGTGTTTTCGTTTGTTTTATTTATTTTCCTATTATTTTTATATCCCACTTCTTGTCCAGTATCTTCCTTCATCCTCTATCCTATACTCTTTGTATTTTTATAATTATTGTTCTTCTTTCTTTAACGTCGTTAACATTCTTCTTTTCTGACTCTCAACTTATTGATTTCTATTTCATTTTATAATATATTGCTTCCAATCATTCTATGTCAAACAATTTGTTTCTACGTAGAATTTAGATCATTTATCTACAATTCAGCAACCCTGAAGTTATACCTAACGCGATGAACGGGGGCTCAACCCAGACCTCAAGTGGAACCCGTAAATAATATCCATCGCGTAAGATGCTGGATAAATGGTCAATTCCATATAATGTCCCTATAATTATCTTACTTCTCCTAGTATCGTCTAACTTTACAAAAAGTAGATCAGGCCGAAAATGGTGTATTACTGCCATATATGGGTATTGTTTCCCCCAGTCTTCACTTTCCAGACTCGATAGAGCCCAAAAGCATATTCGTATCCTTGTGGGTGACGAATAATCTTCCACCCTACCACCCATTTCCCACAGACGAATCGACGTTAGCATCTCGGTGCTCTGTCGTGAGACATTTAATTGAATATAGTAGATATGGTGACGTATAGTTTGTGTTTCTTAAGTGAAATTTATTGTATGTCCTATACTGTTTAAACTATCGACAAGTTCTGGTAACGATGTTTCATGTGGGCATATTAAGAGAGCATCAACAATTATAGCAAATATGTGCGCCGGAATCTATAATATCTAGGAAGAAACATGCAAGACCATGGTAGTTCAAATTTCTGTCTATAAATATTCCCATTGAAAGCGAAATTACATTAGTCTGTAATGAGACGATATAATCTTATAATTTTAAGATTGGTTGTTTGTCGTTTTTTAATTTTTTTTAAAAATCAGTAATGACAGATATATTTGTACAAACGTTTTGATTTCTAAGCTAGCGATGTTTTCTTTACATTATTCAAAGATTTTAGTCAATTGATGATATCGCCGGAATATTTAATGTGTGCTGAGGCTGATCTTTCTAAGGAAAGTTAAAATATTTCTATGTTTATTGATAATTTGTGGCACACTCTGTTAAAGCGGGAAAATATGGAGTGCATTGACGTGCCTGATTTGTGTTTCTTGGCTAAGTCGTAAATCTTGGGTGTGTTTGGATTTTATTGAATCGCATTCACCAACGATTTCCATTCTTTGGTAACTGATTGTTGAAGAATTTACTTAATTTGTGTGTCTTGCTGATATTATGAATTATGTTATTGAATCTTCCCATTAGTATTTGTGTCCCTGTGTAGAAGTTCGATATTTTATTAGACGAGACCTTGCCGTTTGTCGATAGTGTAATTGTGATATTTATGTTTATGCGATCATTTCTCTTGTACTTTAACGTCTCTACGTGATGTGGTAGCTTCGTCCCCCATTGTGTTTGTAATCATTCACGTAAGAAGCTTTTTACAAGTCTGTGTTCTTCATTTTGTGTTTCCTAACGATTGTTCAAATTGAGTGTATTTTTGTAATGTCAGTAACAAAGAGCGTTTCATTTTCTTTTTGATATTTGCATGGTGGGTAGATTTAGTATTATGTCTGGACTTCTAATGTCTTTCACTTAACTATCGCTGCATAGATTATTTAATATTAATGTACGTTGGGGAGATATTATGTTTTATGCTATTGATAGTTCGACGGAGACAACCGAGTCTGGATTTGACAATGTTATTTTCTTGAGAGCTGTTTTTTCTATTTTCTACGAGATCTTCCGCGATGTATATAAGATAATCATGAACACACACACACACACACACACACACACATATATATATATATATATATATATATATATATATATAAACATAGTGTACCAAAAATGCTTTGAAAAAATTAGGACGGATTCCTCACACTAAAATAAAAGTCCATATAAATATATATCCGCAAATCCTTCGTTTTTTTTCTTTAAAGTTAAATGAATGTTTATGGTAGATGGCGCTATGATGCCATGTAGACTAGGCTGTCTTAGTCATTCGTGTACATTTCTGCCTAGTCTGTTTTTAATGTTTAACCTGTAGTAACAGAGAAGGGTTCCGTTTAACAACGACAGGATATTCATATGTTGAGCAGGCAGATATGATTTTTACATAACGCCGTGCGAATTATAATGGATGCAAGATTGCACGGCTGTATCAGATTGCGTTTCTCGACTAAAGGTAGCCGAGTCATCCATCATTTGATGCTGTTTAACGTCGCATTGCTGAGACGTGATCCGTTGCATCACAAACTATGTATCGAGGAAGACCTACATCCGCTCGTACGCTTGACCATGCAGAACACATTATACAGGCTGTCAGAGACGCTCCAGGTATCTGCACACGTCAAGTGGCTCTAAAATGTTGTACTTAGTACTACATTGAGGTACTTCAAGAGAAGCTCCTGTATCCGTATCATTTGCAACGTGTGCAGGGTTTTTCTCCCTCACCACACATGGAGAACTTTTGCTGATGGTCTATTGCATAAACTGCAGATCCGTTGTTTTTGTTTTCAGATGGCAACGAACGAGGCAACTATTGGAAGAGACGGAATAATAAATTTACACAACCAACATGTGTAGGCGGATCTGAATAACCATGGTACAATACAGGCTAGACAATAGCATCAGTTTATAATTAATGTGTGAGCTGGAATTGTTGGTGACTCTCTGTTAGGTGCATATGTTCTCGTGTCACGTCTTACAGGAGTTGTCTACATGGACTATATTTTGAACACATTTCCAGACCTGCTAGAATATTTACCCCTGCTAATACGAAGAAGCACGTGGTTCATGCATGATGGGGCTCTAGCATATTTTACTGACAGCTACCGTGAAATATGGATAGGTAGGGGACAACCGGCTTCGTGGCCCGCACGATCCTCCGAACTCAAGCCTTTGGATTTTTATCTGTAGGATCCTCCTAAAACTGTTAGAAATGCAGTTATAATTCATCAACATGTCATAGGCGCTTGCAAAACCATTCGTCACCGTATGGGAGTATCTGAAAGGCTACACCAGTCAATGATCCGATGGGTGCATACATGTGTAAAAACAAGCGGATGACTTTTTTAACATTTGTGATGAGTTGTTGTGTGTAGGTACAAGGATGACGTTTTGGAGATATTTTTATATCGACAGTTTTACCTAGTTTTGGTTTCAGAACCCCGCCCCTAAATTCGTAAATGAATTTTTGATACACACTGTAACGAAATCACAATCATAGCTGTCAGACAATTTCTGCAACCTCAACACCACATACATCTGGTCACGTAACTCTCCAAAGTACGACCCACTTGATTATTATGTGTGGGGCGCAGTTGGGTGAGAGACCAACAAAACTCCTTGTAACATCAACGATGAACTGAAGGCATTCACTAAATTAAACCAGGAGATCGTCCAGCAGAAATGCGGGTGATTCCGAAGTCGTCTGAAAGCCGTGGTTGAATCCAATGGAGATTCCATTGAATATATTTACTCTTTCGTATTATTTCGATATTTCTGTGTAATTTTGGTAAATATATCTGTTAAAATATGATGTCAGTATTATTTTCATTTGTGCGTAATTTAAACAACAAATTATCCATTACATTCTGTATTATGCTTTTTCATATGCCCTTTATTATTTTCATTCAAATAATCAATGCATTTATATGTTTGTAGATATTTAGTTATGAATAAGACAAGTGTATTTATCCAAGCTATAATGTCTACTAAAAAATCGGATTCAAACAAGTATTTAGGTTGGACACAATGATCACGTTTTCACTCAAGTTGTTTCATTTCTATTGTCATATTCTAGATATTTATCGCGAAGATCGTTGAAATAGCAACTCGAGTGCTTTTCCACGTCAACTACCACCTTTGCAACCGGAGAAATATCTAGGAGTAGCAATTTTCAATAAGATCATCAGATCTTGTGATCTTGTGATTTAATAAACAAATGAAACTAATAGGCCAGTAACACCTTATTTTTCTTGTTTTTGTAGGCTGTTCAATCGTGGGTATGATGGGCGTGTATAAAAAAAGGAAAAACTATTTTTCTTTATTATATCAAATGTTAATCGTTGATTTTTTTTTTTTAAATTAATGTCGATATTTCAAAAGATACTTACAGATAATATGTAGGACGATCCATCCTTAAAGATACATTCACCTCTCTAACGGTTCTGAAAAATTGAAGGGCTAATATCTTCTTATAATTTTTTCCTGTCTTGATTAAAATCGTTCTTGGTGAACTCTTCATTTTGTGTAGGATTCAATTCATTTTTGTTATTTAATGCATGATTTCTTTTATTATTTGTGATATGATGTCTCTTACATCTATTTTCTCAAACATATACCTTTGCCCATCCGTCTTAATATTTCAAAATCCTGAAATATGTTTTGGCTTTAAATAGTCTTCAACGTTTTAACCGTAAAAAAATTAAACTATTTCATACAGTTATTTTTCAACTGATACAGGACCCGAATTTCACGATGTTGGAATTTAATTTTTATTAATATGTATAGCTCTTACTTTTCTTCACTGTTATCCGGGTGACAGTTTTCTCTGAGTTTACGATAGATGACACCGTGCCTCCATATAGATTACGTTATATTTGTCATTCATGTACAATTATGGATAGTCTGTCTTCAACGTTTAACCTGTGTAGTAGTGAGTTGACTGAGAAGTGTTCCATTTAACAATAGCAAGATACTTATATCATGAGCAAGTAGATAAGATGTACAGGCGGACAAGCGAAGAGTAAGCCGCCCTCAATGCTTGTAAAAGTATATTGATGATATGTGTATCTGTTTCTGTATTCACACACACACGCATGCACAAACACACACACACACACACACACACACACACATATATATATATATATATATATATACACACGCACACACATATATATATATGTATAAATACATATATGCACAGGCATATATATCTGTATCTGTAAATATATATATATATATATATATATATATATATACACACAGACATAGACACACACACACACACACACACACACACACACACACACACACACACACACACACACACATATATATATATATATATATATATATATATATATATATATATATATATATATATATATATATATGAAAAATATATAGAAAATATGAAGGAACTGGTTAGGTAAATAATCCAAAGTCCCTTAGTATTTTAGTTATTATTTTAAAAAAATAGTGCTCGATACAAAAGTAGAGCATAAATATAATTTATTTATTTAAAAATATGATTCCAAATCGCGACATAAGAAGTCCCATGTTTCAAAAGAAGAGCCGAAAACTTCAATATAATTATTTAAATTAAATTGAGTTAAAATAAGCTCTGTTCCATCTTCAAGCGAAATGTTTTTGGAATAACGTGTTTCTGAAATTTACATGTTTTAAAATTGAAATCAAAATTTCCATGGTAACAGCTAGGGCGAATTGTTTAAGTTGGGTAGGCGGG
The DNA here is from genome assembly GCA_903632075.3 of Acanthosepion pharaonis. Classification (NCBI taxonomy): domain Eukaryota; kingdom Metazoa; phylum Mollusca; class Cephalopoda; order Sepiida; family Sepiidae; genus Acanthosepion; species Acanthosepion pharaonis. The sequence goes on from CAHIKZ030000347.1 coordinate 3,073,397, forward strand.
TGTTGGGTGTTAATAATAAGTATCAGTATAGAGTTACTTTCGTAGATGTCAAGTCAGGGAAATGCTCGTGCATGCGCATAGAATATCTTTTGTAACCATTTCACCCCAAACAGGGCAGGAATTAAAGAACATGTAGCTATCGAGAAGCATCTGGTTAGGAAATATTGTATATTGCCATTGTTTAGGTTAATATGCGTTTCGTGAACAGATATGATCGATTGAGAAAAATCGTCTGAGATTTTGTGTTTATAAACATTCATGTGGACTTTAACAACCAGACTCTTCTCTATAGGTACCGCGTATAGCACGTCAGAGCAAATTACTCTTTCGTGTATGATACAGGTTCGATTCCGCTTGGAGATTCATTATTTTCTACGAAAGTTCGCGAATATTTAGACCAACAAAAGTATTTAATACTGGTTAATTAGAAAGAATAGAATTTACTTAAATTATATATATATATAATTTTTTAAACAAAATGGCTATTTCTTTAGTGATTTTATAACATATTTATGTTATAATTTTCAAATAAAATAATTATATTTGCTCTACTCTGTATTGAGCACTCTTTTAAGAATAGTATTTTTTGTGGATTCCGAGGTGAAATCCGGTCTCACATGAATGACAAACGCAGGATTGAAATCTAACAAATAAATGTATTGACGTAATAATACAATTGGTAATACGGTAAGTAGATCCAGAAATGCGGTTAGTAGCAATAATAATATAAATACAGTCTGCGAAATTCAGTATCGAAGTAGGACTTCTTTCTGAGTCTACGTGCTCGCAACTGTGACTCCTACAAAGCGGTTACCTCACACTCTCACTCTCTCTATTACTCTACCACTTCCGATTGTATGAAAAAGGGGTGGACCCCATAACAAGTATTTTTCGTTTATTGGAATTTATTCCGTATACACCAATCCTATACTTGATATATATATATATATATATATATATATATATATATATATATATATATATATATATATATATATATATATATATATATAGGTGTAGTGCTGCCCTGGACAAGAAGGTGGTCACTGGCAGACCATATGTTTTGTAACAGAAGTTTAGACCATGCCACACAAATAGGAGGACCCAGGCATGACTGCCAGACAACTTCTGGGATCGCATCAACCCTTACATTTGCCCAGCTCTCTACCCAGTCTGTAAGACTCTTTATTATTATGCGAGGCTGCAGTTGAGGGAGAGAACAATAAAATTCCTTATAACAACAAATTCATCAACTTATACAAGGACACCCATCAGAATAAAATGCACGCGATTTCGATATCGTCTTGAGGCCATGGTTGAAACCAATGGCGATTTTATTGAATAAATTTACTCTTTAATATTTCAAGGTATGTTTTTGTAATTTTGATAAATGTATGTGTTAAAATGAGATGTCAGTGTTATTTTAATTTTTGATTAAAGAGGATTCAAAAATCTTACTTAATATCCCATAGAAACTCAGTTTGTATCAGAAATAAGAATGTTCGTTCACGTTGATCAATTAAATTTGAGGTACTCAAGAAACAATATCATGAATGCTTTTTCAGATTATGTTTTGAAATAGTACGGATCAAAACCATGGATAACCCAACGCGTATGGGTATTACAAACCGGATAGACTATTTGATGATTTTTTCTTCTAAAGTTTGATACTCAAGTACTTCCGTTATTGAATATATTCTTTAAATTTCGCGACTTTTAATTTAGGCCCAGATCTGCCAATTCATTTAAAAACAAATTTCAGATAAACATATTAGACTAGCGTTCTTGTAAAAATGCATGTGAAGAAACCACGATGTCCAGTGTTCATAAAATTAACGTGTTCAATCTAGCTGTATTAGAGAAGACATAATTCAGCCACATCCAATTTGTCTAAAAAGGAGAGTAAGTCTTTAGTTTACACAGTTTCTTACTGAACCTGATAATAATTTTGATTTTTTTTAATGCTTTATGGACAACGTGCTGAAAGGATTCAGCCGACCATAACGTTCTGTCTTTTGTTACTGTAACTTTTGGTCCTTTATCAAAAGCCTACATTTTTCTTCGACTATCTAATGTGCTAAATGTAATTATTTTTTTTTTGAAGATCTTAATATTTATTGCCATGTTCTTTAAAAGATAAATTTATATCTGATAGCATTGGTGAATATATGAAGAGGTATTATTTGTTTGGAGATTTTCATCAATGTCTGATCTGTTTTTAAATGTTTGCCAGTATGAATGGTAATGTCTTAATTAATAGATATCCAGTTTTCTTCGACTGATTCAGGGTTATGTTCATATGATATTTTAAGTATACTATTACATTCACATTCGAATCTTTTCACAATGTTTGTACTCCTTTGATGTTACTATGTTGCAAGCAGTTTCAATACTATGTTCACATGACAGTCATAATATTATTACTGCTAGTACTACACCTGTATTTTATTTTATTTTATTTTTTTTTTGCCAGGGGCAAACATGCAGATTGGATAGCACGAATGAAAATTAGATGTAAAGTATAAGCGTTTGCTATCGTTTTATTTTACTTACTCAGCTTTAAGAATATTTTAGAGAGTTCTTATATTTAACATTTTGACAAATTAACGTTATTTTCCCCGAGTTTACTTTTCTTCAGAAATATTTGTTACAAAATAAAATACAAGGATTTACCTTATTAAATTCCCTCAGTGTGACGAGTAACGTTGGTAAAAAAATTTCTTTTCGTCTTTATTCAGATGTTTCCTTTTATACATATACAGTGTACGACACAACAGTTTTAGACCTATAAAGTGTCCTCTTATACATATATAGTGTATGACAGAAATATCACCCACATATAGGTAAGACATTTGCTAGATGAAGACACCATTTCCAGTAATGTCTTAACATTATGTGAGACGCATTTCTGTTTCACTCTTTATTCGATTATATCTGAATTCTTTTGTATGTGAATTGTTATACATATTACTTAAACGGCAATCTTCAGAAAAATAAGAAAATATTGTTGTTACCTGTCGTCTTACCGAGTGGGTAGTAAAGACGCAGCAGAGAGTTCGGTCAATAGCAATGTTACCACGTATCGAGTAATGAAGGAGTTCTGATGTGGATGCGTTATGACAATTCAGATAACAATTATATTACTTACTACCCCTATACATAATCCGCCTGGGCACTCTACTCACCGTAATAGCGACATCTCAATTACAGGCAGTGATTTGTGCGACGTGTCAACTCACGGTATCATAAAAATAGTTTCTCCGACCGAAAACTCAATCAGTTGCTGTGAACTAGCATGAACACTTTAGTAAAAATGGTCAGTCGGTTCCCCATTTAGCATATGCAACAATAAATAGATATGAGTTTGGCGGAGGATCAAATGTTTGTGTCCTTTCAGTCGGAATATATTTCTGTCAAATGACCTTGCTTATCCTGTCTAGTCCACACTGGAGATAATAAGTGGTGAGTGTTAAACCTATATTTTCCATCTATTTAGTTTACAGGTATGAATCAGAAAACTGATTCGATGAATATATATATATATATATATATATATATATATATATATATATATATAACGTTATCTTGAACCATATCTTGAAATAAAATAAATATTGCAAGAGTAAAAAGTCATAATAATATTTAAAGAGTAATTTGAGTGATACATGAACACAGACAGGAAGGTAGATTGATAGTTAAAAACTAGCACGCTTAGTGCGCATCTGCAGGGTGTAAAAATATACAGTTTCCTGCATAAATCAGATTGCTTATCTATATGAATTAGGTGAGAATATGATGTAAATTCTATGAATTTTCCGTAATAACTAGTATTTAATGTAGCGTATGTTAAAAATTGCTTTCACCATACACACGTATACGCTCGTACACTCTCTTATTTTGACCAAAAGATATACCTTAACTTAAAACTATATATATATATATATATTATTGGGTAAATGTGTTTAATAGAATATCCAGATTCGTGTGTAAACATAAGAGATGAAGTCATCACTGAATGGTAATAGTCTGTTTCCTGCATGAACACAGTCTTCTGTAAGTGGTGTTCAAGTATAAAACAGTCACAACTAAATGTTGACCTCACTGCCCACTCCAATATAATATATAAATTTACTATGATTTATTGTTGTGGTACGATCCACCTAATTTACATAGTGGAGTACCGGCCATATAAATATGGGTTGGTACCGGGAAGACGGGGGGAGGAAGTAAGAAGAGATCCAATCCAGAGGCTCTGCCCGACTGCGATTAAGTCAACCCATTCTACGGGAACAGTCTTCCCAAGAATATACCAAAACTAACTGTAAATATTGTGTACCTTTTCCTTGTTTCAATACATTTTGTTTACGTACATTTTGTGTTGTATTATTATTATTCCATGCTTATCCAAGCTTCAACAATTTATATTTTTTAATATGACATGCTCGAGTTTAGGGTCGGATAATCTACTATTATGTTATCATATCTATTATGTTATCATAAAAATGCATATATATATATATATATATATATATATATATATATATATATATAGAGAGAGAGAGAGAGAGATGTTTTGGATGATTCCTGTGGTTTCCTTGAAACAAATAAGCATATTTTTTTTAGTTTTTAGCGGGAAATCATTTCATTCTGATCAAATTGCATTTCACGTCCAACTCTGTAGACCAGATTAATTACCGAGGAACATGAATATTTAAATAAGCTTGCTTTCATCCCATGTTCGGCTTTAGCAGATAATTTTCAACATCTGCTTTGTTTTACACTCGATCATAATTTGGAGTTGGCAGTGATTACGACCGGTAGTGGATCTCCTATATGACAGGGAATTATGGATAATCTCCTTACCGATGAAGAATAGACAAGAAACAAAAGAATGATGCTGTGAATACCATAGACATAACATATGAGCAATGAGAAAGTTTTAGAGAAAATAGAAAAAAAATATCCCTTATAGTTTACATCAGAAAGTGGCGCTTAAAATTCCTAGGGCACATGATGAGGAATGAAAGCTTGGAAAATGTGGTACTCAGATGACAGATTGAAAGCTAGACAGACAGAGGAAAATAACGTCTAACCTACCGAGCGAGCTTGAATAAATGGATGGCAGAACAGTCTTTGGAATAGATGACACACACACAAAATTTATTACGAAATATAAAGGAAAGGAAATTATTGACATGAAGGTACACGGTATTTAGTAGTAGATACATTTCTACAGATAATGTCCCATCCTTGATCTTTGGCTAGTAGTCAACACTAATTTTGCGCGCAATATTTTAAACATCTAAGCTGTTTACATAATGTTATAAATCTGGATTTCTTGTCATCGTTCTCGGAAATACTCATGCTTCGTGAAAGCTATGTATAATTACAAATGACATATTTATTCATTTACATATGAATTATGGCTTGATATTTTACCTCTGTTCTTTCATACATAACTATCAAATACTCGTATAACGGCGCAGTGATAGAACAAATGCACATGTATTCTGATAAATAGATTTTGATTTCAGTATATGGGAAGCACATTTGAATAGGAAATTATGTTATCCAAAAACTAAACAGAACATTAAGAATTCGGAAAATTTCGTTGGAAACAGAAATGGTTACCGAATTCTTATATAATATTAATCCTCCTATGTGGCAGTGAATGCTGGCAAAATTACTTGACAAATAAGGAGACATGACAAAATATAGATAATTTTCGACACAAGTAAGCTAATAGCATAGATGGAAAATGGAGACAAGGATGAAAATGTAAAAAAAAAATCAAAGAAATCAGTAAGAAACAGCTGAAATTACTTGGTCATATAATGAGAAAGAAATTGCATTAAGTTACACTAGGAGAATATGGAATTAAAAAAGCAGGTTGCTACTGACTTGACGAGGTTGTCTGAATTTTTAGCTGAATGAATTGTGTGAAGCTAGAAAAAAAGGCAAAAGTTACAAAGATCTACAACGTTAGAAGAATCTGATGAGTCATTGTCGGCCACGTTCTGAAGTGATACGACACAGAAGAAAATTACATAGAACAATGTGAACATATCTATAATCACTTATGTCCACTCTGTATCAACCGCATATAATTTACACGAATTATAAGTTATACTGCGGAATCTTTGGTTTCTGGTAGCGTCTTCCAAATTTATTCTTGTTAGGTTAACATATTTTTCACTGACAGAGAAAACATGTGTAACACAAAAAAAATCACAAGTGTTCTCAGAGGGAACATAATTGGCTTAAAACGAATTTTATCTTCAATTTATAGATTAATGCCTGAAAGCACTTTAGAAAATGTTCCATGTTTTTTTATAGTTATGATAGACATCTTCGGATATTCATTAAAATTTAAATTGCTGCCTTTCTAGAAATCTATTCACCCCCATATATATATATATATATATATATATATATATATATATATATATATATATATGTATGTATATATATATATATATATATATATATATATCATTTGTTTGATATATTGTGAAAAAATGGCGTAAAATACATTTGGAAGGATTTAACTAAATGTTGTCACTGCAGATATGAAAATAAATTTCGTGGCATACATTCCATCGCATCCTTCAAAATATATAGATTTCAGCGATTTCATATTTTCTTACTATATTCTTATTGTGAGACCGTAGCATACAACATGGACTCTTCCAGGACTATATAAAGTATGCGACATAACACTCTAGGGAGAAGAAGAAAAGGAGGAGAGATAGTAATCTAATACCGTAGTATCAGCCGCGTACGACTACCAATATTGGACACTAGCACATAGTAAGCTCGGCTTACACTTACACTATCTTTGTAACCTTTTTGTTTAATATATATTTTCTTAGCTCTAATCCATGTTCCGTGTTTTCCTTCCGTGGTCACAAATTTGGGTCCACGTCAGTCGCGACGGAGAATTCGAGAAACTCACTCACGCCGAAACCTCAGTACCTTACCAGTCCCACATCTGTGTCGACGAAGAATTCGAGAAACGCATTCACGTCGAAAACCGCAATACCTTGCCAGTCCTACATCAGTGGCGACAGAAAGATTCGAGAATTTCGTCCTCACCATATCAATAGCGACAGAGTACTCGAAAAATACACAGAAACTCCACGCGTTCCCACAGTAGTGTTGAACGAGAAATTAAGCTGGTATTACTACATTAGCGATTTAAACGCAACACCCAGTGTCTACATATAAAAAAAAATATTCCGATACCAAACAGCAGTGACGAACTAGCGATTCGACATCTACGGAATATTAAAGTCTGTCCAAATAACATTACGAGAACGATGTCTTGCACACTCACACACAGAAAAAAAAAGTTTGTTCATAAAACAAACTGACAACACAAGAGCCGAAGTAATATTTACGACTCAAGTTTTCGAAAAAAACAATCTAATTTTTTTTTTATATGTAACTGAGTTGAATTCGTGCATAAAATTATTCTCCCCTCAAATTCACTGAGGCGAGTTTTCTCTTTTTGTACCACTAAAAAAAGGGGGGAAAATAAACACATAATTAATTTAGTTTAACTAATTGTTTGTCCATTTTTTTTGTGTGTGTAAATGAAAAAAAATCTATCAAGATTTTTTTGTGTACCTCCCCTTGGTACACGGTTTTCAAAGCAACAAAAAATCGCTGTCATTTTTGTTTGTCTAAATATGGAAGCAAATTTGGATCAGCAACAAAAATCAGAAGAAAGACAACAACAACTATTTTTGGAATTACATAAACAACAAATGGAATTCCCACAAATTACGCTTCAGAATGCTGAACTACAACAGAAACAACTTACTCGTAAATGCATTAAAAGGCTCAAACTCTGAAAAAGATACAATATTCTCCCAGAGTACAATCTACAATTCAATGGAAACCTTTGAATACGTACCAGAGAACGACAAAACGTTCAAGGATTTTTCCAGGCGCTACGAAGATATTTACAACGTAGACTGTGAACAATGGCCAAGTAAAAAAAGGTACGTCTACTATTAAGAAATCTGGGAACTACAGATCATATTAGGTTCGTAGACTTCATACTACCCAAGAAAACCACTGACTTGGATTTTTCAGACACTATTAAGCTCGTATCGGAACTATTCGGGCCTAACACAACCTTGTTCCACAAACGGTGGAAATGCCTGAACACAGTCAAAGACAACCAGCAAGATTTTCTAACGTTTGCAGCATCGGTAAACAAGCTCTGTAATGATTTTAACCTAGCCGAAATGACTGGCGATGATTTCAAGTGCTTAATTTTCGCACAAGGTCTAGTATCAGCACAAGACGCCGAAGTCAGACGACGGGTACTGACCAAGCTTGAGAACGAACAAGGATTGACTCTCCAAAAACTGGCAGAGAACTGTCAAAGAGTAATATCTGTAAAGTATGACTCAATCACTATCGAGGAATCAGGTGTGTCTCAGATTAATAAAATCAGAAGCAAGTCTACCACCTATTCCCCTCAAAAAGACAAAAAGCAAACCTTATGTCCTAAATTCCGCAGTAACCAAAACTAAAATAGGTTAAAGAAACCGCCCGGACCATGTTACCATTGTGGTAAATGGCATTGGATGAAATTCTGTCCTGTAAAGAACAAAAAATATTGCAAAAATTGCAATAAAAGTGGGCATACGTTAACTTCGTGCTGGTACGCCAACAGAACGAGAAATCCCCAAAATAAAATTAGGCAAGCTCAATCTGATGATATTGCCGATAGGAATTTAAGGAAATATGTAACTGTGGATAATTTCAATAATTCCATTAAATTCCAGCTTGACTCGGGTTCCGATCTTTCAACTACTAATTGGCGTACTTGGCGAAACAAGCCAACCTTATTAAAAACGGATAAAACAGCCAAATCCGTAACTGGCGAAAAGATTAACATTTTAGGCAAACAGTAACACTAAATGGAGTTACCAAAAAGATCAAAGCCTACGTATTGAAAACTTCAGATAACTTATTTGGAACAGATTGGATTGCCCAATGAGTACATTTTGTCGCAAGATACAAAGTGCAACGTCCAATTTGGTAAATCTCAAAAAGGAACTCAAACAACAATTTCCCCAGGTTTTTTTTGGCGGCCTTGGGAAATGTACTAAAATGAAAGCTAAGTTCAAGGTGAAAGACGATGCACAACCGGTATTCAAAAAGAAACGGAAGGTCTCTTTCGCTGCTCTAGAGCAAATCAATAAAGAATTAGATAGACTCGAACAAGCAGGTATTCTGTCAAAAACAGATTTCAGCGAGTGGGCAGAACATACGGTGTACGTAAAAAAGAAGTTCAATGAAATACGAGTATGCGCAGATTTTTCCACAGGGTTAAACGATGCCTTGCAAGATCACCACTATCCTCTCCCAAGCACTGAAGAAATTTTCAATAAACTCAATTGACCTCTCGGACGCATACCTTCAGATCGAGGTGGAAGAAGAAAGTTCCAAATTGCTCTGCATAAGCACCCATAGAGGGTTGTACAAATACAACAGACTGGCTTTTGGAGTAAAGGTTGCGCCTGCAATTTTCCAGCAGGTCATGGACACCATGCTGGGAGACCTTGACTACGCAACAGCCTATTTGGATGATATACTGGTTACTAGTAAAACTACGGCTTTGGGTCCACATACATTCTATACAAATTCATTGTCAAAACTATGTGCAACATCAGGGCAATTTTCACTTTGCAATTCTGTGCACGACATACCGATCAATTAAGTAGGTAATAAATAAAAGATAGATGAAGATTTTCTTCTGGCATCCTAATAAATGATTTTTTTTTCTCTCAATATCATTTATATATATATATATATATATATATATATATATATATATATATATAAAGTAGCGTCTAAAACTAAGGGACACAATTTTTAAACCTAATATTTGTTAGAAATAACAACTGTGAAAAGATGACAACTGGTAGTCGTTATCATCCATAATAACATACTAAAATTTGAATCATTTGCAAAGGATAGAAAAAGAATTATAACAATTATTTATTTATTTTCAAAATAGGATCGTCCAAAAGTAAGGGACAAAATTGAGAAAAACAATGTAAACAGTATGCTATATTCAAATTTTTTGATTTCCTCTAAAGAATAAGTCTTACCTAGTCATTTGTAAACGTTGCATCAGCCGGCACCATGGCGAAACGCCAAAAACTTGATTACTCTGTGAGACAAGCTATTGTGAAGCTACACAAGGAAAAGCACATCATTAGAGAGATTTCAGAGAAAGTGAAACGTTCCAAGAGTGCTGTAGGCAGGGTTGTTAAATCCTACAATAATACTGGCAAAATAGTTAGTGCTTTTAAAACCGGCAGACCCCGCAAAACTTCGGCAAGAGAAGATCGAATAATGCAGAAATTAAAAGGGTTATGAATAGTACCTCATGTGTTAATGTGTCAAGACAGACTGTTTGTAGACGACTGCAAGAAATAGGGCTGTTTAATCGAACCCCAGGGAAGAAACCACTTGTTAGTTCGAAGAATAAGAAGAGATTAGAGTTTGCAAAGAGGTATGTAATTTGGACATATGAAAATTGGGCAAAAGTATTTTTCAGTGATGAAAGCAAGTTTAATTTATTTGGAAAGGAAGGAAAAAACAATGTAAAGAGACGTATTGGTTAAAGATTAGGTGTCAAGTTTGGGGGCGGAAGCGTCATGGTATTTGGAATGTTTTCTAGCCAAGGTACAACGCCTCTTGTCCGGTTACAAACTCGTGTAAACGCGCAGATCTATAAAAACATTGTTCAAGATCATGTTGTTCCAATCATACAGAATTCAGGTTTCGATAGGGCTACCTTTATGCAAGATAATGCCCCATGTCACAAGGCAAAGCTGGTAATGAGTTACCTTAGCGAGCAAGATTTGGAAATTATGGATTGGCCATCGCAAAGTCCTGACTTAAATCCAATAGAAAATCTTTGGAAGACCTTAGGAGTGAAAGTTATGGAAAGAAATCCCACTAACACGGAGGATTTGTGGGTGAAGCTTCAAGAAGAATGGTCTAAAATTAGTATCGAGGATTGTCAAGAACTGATTCGTTCTTGTAGTCGAAAATGTGGAGCTGTCATTGAGAGCAAGGGCTCATTTACTAAATATTGATTGTACATGTATTTTTATCGTTTTTTTGCCGTTTACATTGTTTTTCTCAATTTTGTCCCTTACTTTTGGACGTTCTAAATTTGAAAATAAATAAGTAATTGTTATAATTCTTTTTCTATCCTTTGCAAATGATTCAAATTTTAGTATGTTATTATAGATGATAACGACTATATTAGGTTTTAAAATGTTGTCACTTAGTTTTGGACGCTACTGTATATATATATATATATATATATATGTATATATATATATATATATATATATATATATATATATATATATATTATGGCAAGGAATAAGCGGAATGTAAAGGACATAATTATGAAAACTAAGAACTAAAACAAACAACCGGTTTCGTCCCAGTACTCCTCAAGTTTGATACACTGGGATTATTTAATCATAAACTTAAAAACAAAAAAAACATTCAATGAGGGGGAAAGGAAAAAAAAAATTATATATGATAGAAATAACTAGAGCCCAATCACATTCAAGCCCAACAAGCAATCTCTCTGCTTACAGAGAAACGACCTGCGGGACTTGATGTAAATGGACTCAAGAACCTTCAAATGATATGCAGAGTGTGACTTCGCCAGAATGGAAAAACAGTCAACACTCAAACCAGCAACACATTCCCTGCTAGTTATTGCGTGTTCCGCTATAGATGACCCGGATGTATTCACTAGTTGGCTTTTGTTAGCGGCCGGATTTAAAATTCTGGGGGCTAAATGTTTGGTATATATATATATATATATATATATATATATATATATATATATATATATATATATATATATAGACCACTAATATTATATATATATATATATATATATATATATATATATATATATATATATATATAAGGAATGAGTACTGACACCAGTACCAACTAACGCGCGTCTCTGCTAGCAAATATTCGTCAATCTTATTTACTTATCACGCTTGATTTCATAGAACACAGTCGTTACTGCACGCGTTAAATATACTTATGCGTATGCGTCACAGTTGAACCCATAATTCTTCAAGTCTATCAAGAATCTGAAAGATTTTTATCTAATTTTTCTTTTAAATCCATTACTTCCGAAACACCCTGCCAGTGCAAAAGTGTGATTGGTTTCCTACTTCATGAAATTTCTAAAGGAAATTGATATACTCTCGCGAATCGGGGTAGTCATACAAAGTCCGTCGGCCATATTTGTACTTTGAGACAAAAGATTATCGGGTTTATCTTTAAAGTTTGAAGTTCTAACAATACCTGCAATATATTATTACTTTGTCTTGCATAAAGAATCAAATTTGTGGATGCAGGTTTGAATACTGAAAAAATGATGTTTTGTCACCTGATTATTTTTGATTGATTAACAGAGAGCACACACATGCACACATATATATGTAGCTGCAAAAGTAGGTATACAGTAAGAATTTTACCCATATTACCTGTATTATAATAGTTCTTTTATTATTCTTTTAATATATTTTGTACCTTTATGTTACATTTGCCATCCCCGTATGTTGGTGCACGCGCATACTGAAAGGAAGTACAATGACTATTTTAGGTTTTGATTTTCATTTAATAACATGATATTAACATGATTTGTCCAGTCTAATTGCTACGAGAGGCTCTCATTTATTGACATACACAGGTTTATAATTTAGCACAGAAATTACTTCCTCCTAATTATTTTGTTCTTTGTTAGTGATACGCTGAGATCCGAGTTTAGCCATGCTTTTAATAAAATATAAGAAAATAGATATTAAAATATAGAAAATACGTAACTTTCATATTAGATTTTTCTATCTATAATTGCACAAAATTTTGTCTTAAACTCTGTTTTCTTGTTCTTGTAACGGCATTCACTCAGTGTGGGTTGAGCCGGCTCCAATATTGGAGTTTCATGGGAATTTGGAATTCACAAGAGGTCCTCAAACCCGCATGTATAACACATGAGATTTGATTATAGTGGTGAAGGTTTCGTGCAGGACCATACACACTTTTTGAAGGGTCGATTACAGAGACCTGGTGCACTACGTACCACAAGGTCCCCAAACGACCCTCCGCAGGTTTTGAATTCAGAGTTTTCCTTCTCCTAGACCAGTTGCCATCCAAGACTATAGAACCCAGTCTGTCCTGCTATTTACCCATAGCTGGAAGGAGAAAAAAAGGATTCACACCTTTCCCAAGGGCATTAGCACGTAAGTGAATGTAATGGATTCAACTGGAATTCGAACTCGGCTCTCCGATTCCTCAATTCTTGAGGAAGCACGGTGGAGTAATGGATAGCGGATTGCATTGAGGCTTTACACTCTGTAGAAATTGAGTAAATATTAAAGGATTAAATATTATGAAACGATGATGATATTCTCACAAATATGTATATTTCGGCCTGGTTGCTCTCGCATATATATATATATATATATATATATATATATATAAAGAGAGAGGGTAAGTGTTTATTTGGTCTGCAATCTTTCATTTAAGAATGTTTGAAAAAACAACTAGAAACACTTTTTTTTTCTTTTTGGTAGGATTCTGGTGCGTACTGGTAATTAATATTTCACAAGACGATGTATTTTCGCCAAGCAAAAAAATTGAAAGCTATTTGTGTTTCAACTCACATTACAACGAAAACTTTAAAACTAACGTAGGAAAAATATGCATCATACTCATACACAAACACCTAACCTCATCAAGCACTATCCACAAGATGTTAAAAAATACAGATGTCCCGGGAGCATGACAACAATTAAAAAAAAACGCAAGAATACAGAGCAAAGAAAGAATACCACTTAAATAAAAAAATATTTACAGAACAATGTAATGAATCAAGCCACAATAAATCCAGCAGATAACGAAGAAAAATATATATAGGAGTAACTAAAGGATACTTAAAACGGAAAGTACTCACACAAAACATCCTTCGCAAATAGTAAATACACGAGTAATAGTAAATACAACACAGAGATTTCAGTAAAGATCA